>PITA01004451.1:0-123301 GCA_004023965.1 Spilogale gracilis
AGCACATTTTGGATCCTTCCACGGTGAGGTAGACTTGGACGTAGAATGCAAAGCAATTTTAGGTTTGAATCAGTTATATTGCTGCTGCCAAAATTAAACTCCAATCATTAAAACGGCTAAGGATGAGTCCTAGCATATAATATAATTAATACTTAGCATATAATTAATAATTAATATAATTAAATAATTCCTTGTGTAGGAAATAAGAATGAGATGAGCCAGAGTTCAGACCACAAGGGAATTCTTGCATCAAATCAGATGACGATTGGCTGGCCTTACGCTGATGAAAGGGAGACTGAAGAGACTGGATTAGATTTATCATTCAATGAAAAGCATTTACAACTCTGTGTGTACATGGGAGGGTGTGTGTGCATGTTTAAATATTTGCAATAAAGCATACCTTGTGAGCTACTATTATATGGCCTCTAATCTAAAATACATTATTTAACCTAGTAAATTAAAAGTATTTGTTTTCATTTTATAAATGACAACTTAAAAGGAGATATATTCTATTGTGTGTCCAGGTTATAGTAACCTGAAAGGCAAATTCCAATATGAGGTCTCTGATAGTGGTGCAGGAAACAGTGACCATAACGAAGTGATCATGTAGTTTTCTGTAGTGTATGGAAATGACAGTTCAGTTTTACAAGGTAATAAGAACTTGGCACAGAAACTGTTCCAGGTTTCTCTCAGTCACAGTCAAAACTAGTTTATGAAGACTTAAACAAAGAGTAATGAGAAAATACACTTGAACTACCAAATTCAGAGCCAAAACCTCATCTATTTATTTAAGAAACATGTGAAAAGAACCAGTCTCACCAGAATAGCAAATTCAGACTGCTTAAAGGTTAAAAAGTTTTTCATGAATCAGAAATTTTTTGAGTAATATAAGAATTATTTTTTCACTGTTGAATTTAAGGGAAAAATGTTAATGTTAATTTTTTAATTTTTTATTTTTAAGCCACTTTATTTTTATTTATTTTTATTACATTATTTTGTTTCTTCAGTATTCCAAGATTCATTGTTTATGCCCCACACCCAGTGCTCCATGCAATATGTGTCCTCCTTAATATCCACCATCAAGTTCACCCATCCACCTACTCACCTCCTTTCCAAAACCCTCAGTTTGTTTCTCAGAGTCCAAAGTCTCTCTTGCTTCATCTCCCTCTCTGGTTTACCCAAGTTCACATTTCCTTTCCTTCTCTTACTGTCCTCCATGTTACTCCTTATGCTCCACAAGTAAGTGAGACCATATGATATTTGACTTT
This sequence comes from Spilogale gracilis, assembly GCA_004023965.1. NCBI lineage: Eukaryota > Metazoa > Chordata > Mammalia > Carnivora > Mephitidae > Spilogale > Spilogale gracilis. Next base: position 1,269 of record PITA01004451.1, read on the forward strand.
CTATGCTTGGCTTATTTCACTCAGCATAATCTCCTCCAATCCAATTCATGTAAAAATGTTAATCTTTAAAAAACTTTTACTTCACCATGAAAAATGAATCAAATACACAAATGTTGGTTTGAAAATTCAGCCAGTTCCCTGGTGAACTCTGAAACAACCCTAGTGCATGGACGGCAAGGAGAGACTGAAGAAAAGAGGCAGACCACTCCAGATTGGTAGGTGGCAAGTTCAAAAGCAAAGGATCTTAAATATCTTGGGCGGCCACAGAAGGAGTAGTACTCTGCACCTGCCTGTCAGAGTCTTAAAAGTTTATATAACGGCCTTAACTGGGTTCAGTCATGTAAACTGACAAGATTTTTTCAACACCCATTCCTTTTTCAAGGCTGTCTCCTTGAAAATGGTTCCCAATGTGGGAATGGTGGGTGGAATACACATTCCAAGGACAAGGGTAGGAATATTTAAGTATTTCTTACTATTTAAACTACTGACAAATAGGATTTCACATCCAAATTAGCTATTGTACATTTTTAAAGGTACATTACACAAAAGTTAAACATTAAAAATAAAAATTCAATGTTAATATTTATGTTTAGGTACAAATAATCAGTATCTCTAAAGGACCAAATTATGGCATCTACATGAAAAGGAGAGATTTCAGCTTCTGATTGTCATGCACTCTGACAACTTTCAAGTTCCTCCGCATTTTCTGATAAGAAAAAGACAACTTATAATGAGCCCAGTGTACACTAAGTTAAAGAACCTAAATCATAACTGTCCATACATGCCCTTGTGCAGATGATACTTTGTCCTGATTAAAATCTAGACTTGTTTTCTTTAGCTTTGTATGAAAGTCTAATAATTTCCCATCATAAAAAATATCAAGAATTTTAGATGATAATAATGATGATACATCAAACGCATACACACATTTCAGATCATAAATGAACTGAGGACAAATTTTAAGCTCTGATTTTAAGAAAAGAATGAGTTTTTGAATAATATTTTTCTTTAGCACTCATCAATCTGAGAAGTGGTCAGCTTTAGGGAAGTTTGATTAATGCTTTTCTATTCTTTATTATGCTGTGGTTTAAAAAAATATTTGCAATTGACTGGACTAGAATATTAAACTCTTTGCTCTCCTGATGGCAGTTAGGTAACATTAGGTCATTAATGCACCTCTTCCCACCCACAATTTTTCATCAATAGAATGAAAATAAACATGATCATTTCAAAAATATGTTATAAGGATTATTTGAGATAATATATGTAAAATGCTCAGAGCAGTTACTGGCACAAATAAATAGTTCAAACAATGATACTGATCATTGTTGTTATTTTTGGTTTCCATATAGGTTTCTGCACTATTCTAGAGATCAGCTCATTATTTCTTTCTCCAAATATAGCACTTTGCTCACAGCTAAGAAGATAACTCTTCTTAAGCTTTCACTCTCCCTGGGCCTTGCCAATTGAGGACAAAACTCAAACCAAAGATGTGTAGGAAAACATCCTGCAGAAACCTCCTCCTAAGTTCCCTTAGTGCCACAGATTCTATGAACTTTAAATTTTTTCAATTTCCTTTGAATATCTACCTCATGTTTTAAGTTTGAAAATATACACTAAGTCTCAGTATTCTAAAAGTTCTAACTAGGGGTGCCTGGATGGCTCAATTGGTTAAGTGTCAGACTCTTGATTTCAGTTCAGGTCATGATCTCAAGGTGATGAGATCTAGTCCTAAGATGCGCTAAGTGGTCAGTGCAGAATCTGTTTCAGATTCTCTCTCTCTAACCTGCCACACACACACTCTCTCTATATATATAAATAAATAAATGACATATAAAATAAATAGATAAAAGTTCTAAATGAAGTGGGAACAAATTGATTTTTTAGGGGGGGACAAATTGATTTTTTAAAGCATTAACTAATAAGGGCAAAGGATGAAGAAAAGGAGAAACCAACCACAAAATTTTCAAAGGTAATAAGTAGATGGATGCCTATGAACACACTAATCAGATCAGAGGAAGCAGATTCTGTATTTAGCAGTGGTGAAAACTAAATATTACCCAGTTTATGTTGAAGAGCCCCCTAAGGCTTAAAAATTAATGGCACCAAGTCTCTCTAGAAGCTATCATGAAGAAGGGACCAAATGTCTGTTTATAAAGTAATTTTAGACATCAACTCCGCATAACTATTGAGTACTCTTTTCCCACCATGGTATGACTAAAAGGTTCAGTATCTGGAGACGATAAAATAAAAGTTCTCTGTGTTTTAGGAGTTGGGTATTAAATTGAAAATAACAGAATTGAGTAAATTTGACTACTGAATACTAAAGCTTCTACATTCTTTCCCTCATTTATTTTCTGAAACACTGGCAGTTTATATTCCAAGAGGATGATCGATACAGTCTTCAGTGTATAACCTATCTGATTAAAAGAAAAATCCTGGGGAAAAAAGTCTCCCCAAGATGATCCATATTATCTTTTAGGTGAGGCCAAAGTCCTTCCAGGCATAGCATTTCTGACCAGTATCTCTATGTATCCTTTTAAATACAAATAGATGAAAAGGAATTACAAAATATTTGAGGAAAGCATTCAGTATGAAAGAAAAAAATTCAAACAAGAAAATAAGCAAAAACAACTTGGAGAAAACCCATATTATGCAAAGGTAAGACAACTCTACTATTAAATCTCTACTATTAAATACCTCAAAAAACAGAAGAGAGGGACTCCTGGGTAACTCAATTGGTTAAGCGACTGCCTTTGGCTCAGGTCATGATCCCAGAGATCCGGGATCGAGTCCCACATGGGGCTCCCTGCTCGGTGGGAAGCCTGGTTCTCCCTCTCTCACTCCCCCTACTTGTGTTCCCTCTCTGGCTGTATTTCTCTCTGTCAAATAAATAAAATCTTAAAAAAAAAAAAAAAAAACAGAAGAGAAAATATTGCATGCATGAAAAATCACAAGATGGTATTATAAGAAACAGAAAATTAAAACAAAATTTAAAAGCTCTTTAAAATAGAAATTGATATTGAGAAATTAAAAACTCAATAGATTCAGATAGTAATGTTGGGAATCTTCCAGAAAGAAGACAAAATATAGAAGAAACATGGAAAATAGAAAAGAGAGGGAGAGATAGCAGAGGAGCAGTTTAGAAGAATGAAATGTATAAGCAGTTGGAGTAAATGGAAGAAAGAGGAGGTAGAAAATAGGACTTGATCAAGTACTTATTCCCAGAACTGAATTACTTGGATTTCTAGATTGAAATGGCCCAGAGAGAGTCCAGAAAAATGAATGACTGGAGACTACACTGAAGCACAACATCACAAAATTTTGGGACACTGGTGCAATGCTGACTTTCAGAGAGAGCAAGAGTAAACGGAATAGAGACACAGATATAGACTTCATACATAACAGTGAAGGTTAGAAAAAAATGGAGCCAAGCTTCCAAAATTCTAAGAGCAAATTATATCCAAACTAGAATTCTATCTCCATAAAAACTAACAATTGAATGTGAAGATAGAATAAAGACGTATACTCCCTGAGCATTCTTTCTCCAGAAGATACTAGAGGTCTTCCATCAAGTCCAGGTAGTAAACCAAGAAAGAAGATTCAGGATACACAATGCAGGAAACCTCACAATGTTGCTGGCAGATCCCTGAACATCAGCTTCTTTATTTTACTTCTTCCCACAAAGCTTCTACCTAAACTCAACAACTGAATTTGCAGTGTGCATCTGTCTCCTATTTTTGCTTTTGAACGAACATAAAGGGGAAAAATTATGACTGCGCAAGCATATTTATACCATTAATTCATTAATAGCTTTCTTTTTATGATAAATGCACTATACTAGTGTTACCATAATTAATCCAACTTGGCATAGCTTCTATTAGCATTTATAATTTGATTAGTTCATAGTTTCATCAACGTTAGCAAATAGGATTAGCTCATAATTTTATTTCTTGAGTTATTTTTGTCAGGTATTGTCACAAATATCAATGTAATGCTGAGCTCAAAAACTGCTGTAAGTATCATTCTGTATTTTTCTATTTTTTTGTAAAATCTATTACAACTTATAAAATTTCTGGATCTAAGGGGTGTGTGTGTGTGTGTGTGTGTGTACTAATTTTGATGGTTGAGAATATTTTTTCATTGCTGATACATTTTTTAATGATATGAAGCTACACAGGATTTCTATTTTATCTAGAACCAATTTTGATAAAATATATATTTAGGAATTTGTGCATTTTGCCTAAAAGTTCAACTTATTGATACAGTATGCTCAGTTATACAAGAATTTATACATTGTCCATTTTCAATATTGTTTATTTGCTTATTTTCTAGAGACATTTTTACTATTAGTAGCATTATATTGTAGATTTATAAGTAATCCATGTGTATTAGTATTGTCTAATATCATCTTTTGGATTTGTTGATCCTTAATGCTACACATATGTATATATACATATAGTTTTGTTTTTTCTAATAGAAGTTTTTGTCTTTTCTAATATAAATATTTATGGATATAAACTTCTTAAATATTGGATACAATGCAGTCTTCTAGGTTTTAGGGTTTTGTGGGGTTTTTTGGCAATTTAATTGGAAAGTGCAAGAATATCACATAGAATATTCAAATTCTCTTGACCCTATATTATCTATTGTTAATATTTTATCTATATTTGTTTTATTATTTGTGCTTATTTTCCCCTTGAACTATTTGAGAATAAGTCCCATATTATATGCCCTCTTACTTCTAAATATTCAGGATTGTATAGGTTGAGAATAAGGATATTCACGTACATAAACATATTTTTACTCAAAGAAAATCTAATATTAATAAAACACTGTTATCTAATCTATTTTTAACTTGAAAATTTGCCCAGTAATGACCTTTATAACATTCTTCCCAATCCCAAGGTCAAATCCAAAATTATGTACTGATTTTGGTTATCATATCGCTTTAATCCCTAATAAATTTGGTTAATAATTTTCTGAAGGAAAAATTTTTTCCATATATCAAGGGTTCGTTTTCAGCTAAATAAATGAACAGCCCGCATTTGACAAGATAAAGAGAACTGGAAGTATCACTTTCTTAAAAATAATTTAATTAATTCAAGAACATATAAAAATAGCCAAGCTTGATGCATTCATGTCACAGTACAGAGAATTTCTCTTTAAAGGAAAACCCTTCTTCAGATACTTAATGATGCCTATGTATACATTCAGAACTTCAAAGGTAGTGAAAGTAAATGGTCTTTCCACTTTTGCTAAATAACTTTCAAAACTATATCTTTTTTATCAAGGTTTTGACCAAATTTATATATTAAATTATCTATTTGATGAGGATTTCCTTTGCATTAAGCTATTAAATATCAAAATATTAAATATTTTTAAAAAGAGAATTTTAAAAATATTAGAATCATGGAACATAGACAGTAAAAATCAAGGTTGTGAGTTATGCATTTTTAAAAGAAAAATAAGTTCTAATTTATGGTGACATACTGCCTGGCTAGTAGACAACAATAATATGAAACCTTAAATACCAGACACTGTGGTTCATAAGTAGACCTTGACCACCCAAGTGGAGGTCAGAGTTGAGAAACTATATAATCAGGATAGTAAAAAACCAGCAATACATGAAGCTGTCATTTATTGAGCACTATGGGCTAGGCATTGTGTCAAGTGCTATTTGTGTATTTTATCATTAACTTCTCCAGTGGCCATAGAAAGTAGTTCCATTTTACTGAAGAATATATTAAGATCCATAAAAGCTGAACAACTTAAAAAGGTGAGCCAGCTCCACAGGGATCCTATCAGAGATCTGGGCAACATCCATGTCCTCAAGAGATGGCATTCCTTAAAGCTCCAGGTGGTCCCAAGTTCCAGGCTTTAGTTCAGAGACAGGGAGAAGGTAAGAGCAAAAGAAGGCTTATAGCAGCTAATACATGGAGCTTGTATTAACATCATCTTTGGCCTGAATTTAGTCTTATGAGCATATCTAGATGCCAGAAAGGCCATGAAGTGGAGTCTTCATTTTATTATGTAGCCATATTTCCAGCTAAAATTCTGATAATGGAAGAAAGGGGAAACAGATACTGGGGACAAACATTAGTTTACACTTGATAATCTAAGTGCTGTTAGAAAAAGAAAAAGACTGAAAATAAAAATGAAACCCAGTCCCTCATGCTAAAAGTCAGTATGGGTCTCATTCCCTTCAAAATCTCTTTTCAAGTCTGGTTGAAATAATGCAACTAAAATTGCTGAAGAAATTTGAGAGGCAACTCAATGAACATAAAGCAAAGGTTTCTTCATGAAGCAAAACATGTAATTTAAGTAACAATAATCATACTATTTGGTTCTGTCCTTTAATACAATTTGAAGTCTAAACACTAAACTACAGAATGATAAACTGCTGAAAAAAGTTTTTTGGATGAATGCATACTCCTGTTATAATAAGAAATAATTATTGGAAGTTTAATGTTGGAAAACAATATTGGGGACTTTATATACATCAATAATCTCTAGCCAAAATAAAGTACATGAAATTCACCCTGATTTGGCACACTCCTAAGAATAACATGACAATGTCTCTATGCACAGCCTTTGGTACTATTATGATTAAGTGTTACACAATTCATGATGTAACACTACTCTCCAGGAAAGAAGAAAAAAAAGATAAATTCCATGTGCCTTTTGGGACACTATTAACAAAAAAGTGAAGGGTATTCCAGTCCAAGCCTCTGCTGGAAAAATGGAAAAGATAAATGATGAGAATTTTTTAAAAGATTTTATTTATTTATTTGACAGAAAGAAACACAGCAAAAGAGGGAACACAATCAGGGGGAGTGAGAGAGGGAGAAGCAGGCTTCCCAGGGCTCAAACCCGGGTCTCCGGGATCATGACCTTAGCTAAAGGCAGTCACTTAACCAACTGAGCCAACCAGGCGCCCTGAGAATTTCTTTTAAAAAGTAAAGAAATACAAGAACATTTTCCAAAACTTATTACACAGATGAGGAGTATGCCATGGGAAAAAAAAAGTAACTGTAAAATTCTGGGGGGAAAAAAGAACACAAGTTGCTTCAGTCAAGGAAACTTCTGAGAATCTTGAGCAAGCTGACCGGTGTTATCTTTCACCATGAGTGTGTATTGTTGAAGTATTGCTCACATAATCTGAGTGCAAGATATGCTACCTTAGAATAAATAGTGAAATTAGTGTTTAATGGGCCACCTGTTCAGGAACCTTTGATTTAGGGACTTCATATACCACTGCTGATCATCCATCTTACCTCAGTTAACCCGAATACTGAATCTCTTTTCTTCTCTCAAGCGAGAACTTCATCTTCCTCTTCTCAACAAACCCTCCTCCACGAATGGCCTTCCGAAGAGCCTCCGTTACATGTTTTAAGGAACCACCTTTGTCCCATTCTCTTCTTCCTAATTCCTTAATTATTTCTCTGTATTTTCCAGAATAACTTGTGTTAGGACTATATGTAATCCCTGAATATATTTCTTTCTTAAATCAAAGTGTATGCCATAAATGTTCAAAACCTGAATGTAGGAGAATATAAATCAAAGTCATCAAATTATACCTGGAAATTGAAGATGGAGCTAGACTTGAAACTAAGTGGCAAGCCAGATGTCACCAGCAGGGAATACATAGAATATGAAGAATAGAAGTTTCTAATTCTTCTTGGGACATCAAATGTGATAAGGGTGTGTGAAAAACGAATTATGTGGAGTGTGTGTGTGTGTGTGTGTGTGTGTGCACACTCATTGGCATGGTTCCTTTATCTATCTTCACTATTATAAAGATTATGTTTTCTGATTTTTAATCATCTCTTGAATTTTGTTATGAAAAAATCAATAACAAATTTGTACTGAGAAATTGGCGAATTAATCCTATTGATAATATGTGGGTTGTGCTTAATATAAATTGAAGAACAATAACAAAAGGTTTTTCATGAAATGAAGTTATTCATCAAATACCTTAAATAATTTATTTTTAAATGTACTGGTTTATCAAGTCCTGCTTGGGTAGTTAACATGGATTGAACACTATGCTAAATGTTATGGAAAGAGGATAAGTAAGCCATACCACTGCCCACAAAAACCCCTTAATCTTGTATGTGAAGGTGAAGGGAGATAGCCAAGCATAAAGCTAAATGTGATAAAATGTGAGAAGGTTGATATGCTGATATAAAGGTGAACCCCAAAAAAGTGTTGCTGGAGTACTGTGCCAGTAGAAAGAAAAATTGATTTTGCTGAGCCAGGGAGGAAGATCTGGAAGAACCCACAGAGAAGACAACATCTGAGCCATGACTTGAAAAGACTTACTCTCTGAGAAAGAGATGACAGGAGGCAGTATGAGTAATCACTTGGGGAGATAAAAGTGAACGAACAGCTTAGAAGGGCAAGTAGAACAGTTGTCTAGTGAAAAATCCAAACACAATAGGCCCTCTATATTTCTATTTTATGCAAATGAATTTGTAAGTAAGTAAATGAATAAATGAGCTATAGATCGAAGGTGACAGAGAGATGGAGGGCTGGTATAGGAACATTTGACAGATCAGTTTCAGAATGTGAAGGATTCCAATTGCATAATTGTAAAACTCAACTCTAAAATCAATGACATATCTATATTAAAAAAGGATTATCAATAAAAGAAAAATTGATTAGTTGGACTCCATTAATTTTAAAATTAAAAACATATCTGTGAAAAACTCTGTTAAGAGAATTAAAAAACAAGCCACAGTCTGGAAGAAAGAAAACCTGCAAAACATATATGTGATAAAATCATGAATCTAAAATACACAGCGAACAAAAACTATGTGAAGTGGTGGATATATTAATTAGCTTTACTGTAGTAAACATTTCCTAATGATATCCTTATATCAAAACATCCCATTATAAAAAAAAAAACTGCAATATGTACCTCAAATACACGCGATTTTGATTGGTCAATTATAACTCAGTAAAGTTGAGAAAAATAAAAGGATATAAAAAATACTCAAAGCATGCTTAAAACTCAAGTTAAGAAAAAACACCAACCCATTTTAAGAGTTTAAAATATCTGGGTGTGCAGCTTACTAGAGAAAGTATACATAGAGATGACACAAACTTAAGAAAAATATTCAACATAACTTGTCGCTAGAGAAATACAAATTAAAATAACAAAGTAATACTTATATATAGTTGCAGATGACGAAAATAAAAAAATAGAAAACAAAAAAAACCAAACAAAACCCTGAAAATACAATGGCTGGTGAGGAGGCAGAGAAACAAAACTCACTCTCCATCATTGCTGGTGAGCCTGCAAGAGTTGGCCACTTAAGAAGACAGCTTTGCAGGTTCTTATAAAGCTAAATTTTAGGTCTGGAGAACACTGAGATTTTGCGAAATAGATGAAGTGAAATTAGCATTATACACTGAAAAGGAGCCAGTATGTTCATAGTTGACTTTGTTGCTCCTCTGCAAATTTGAGGTCAGACCTTGGACTCCAGCTAACTAGTAGGCAGGTAAGGGTTTATTACCCAGCATTGGGTGGATTACAGAATCTTGGGAAGTCTAGAGAAACTGCTCTACACTGAGCTTCCAGAAATAACTTTGGTGGGGGTGCTGGGACAAGCACAGACCCACTGTACCCTGCTGCAGTCAGGAAATGATGGCCAGAACCCCGTGAGCTGACAGGACACTGCCTCTGCCACTCGCCAGTGACAGTGAAATAAAGGCCTCCTTCCTGGCCTTCACTGTAGGGTAATGATGTTGTGAACCAGTGCCTCGGAGTGTATCTGAGCAGAACATAAGTGACATGATCATGTATTTGCTAGAAAGTAAAGGGCTTAGTTTGCTATTGTGTTTTTTCCTTTGTTTGAAGGCCTAAAGTGCATTCTGAGAAAGTATCAAAATGTATACAGGGTTTCCCAAAAAGGGCCAGTGACCAGAATAACTGATGTCCTTGCCCACTTGCAAAGTGTGAAAATGAGAACATACAGAGATAATGAAAACTAATAGAATCATTTGAACTAATTTTATTTTGAGCATGTCACATGCAGCTAGAAAAAGCATATCTGTACTTTGGAATTCTCTTATTTTGAACAAAAGTTCAGAAACCATATTGGCTGAATAGTATAAAATTCTTTTAGTGTGCTTTGATATAGCCTAAATCAATTTTGCAGCTGAAAACGAATCTACTTTGATATACTCATTAGATAAGGTAATGTTCTAAGCTTTAAGTAGGTCAATGTGTAACTCCATCATTAATATAGTTATGCTTTTATATAGTTTTATGTAGTTTCATATACTGGATCTTCAAATCTTTTGAATTAAGATGCTTGAGCATTTTTTTTAAATAACCAATATTAAGAGATAATTCCCATGATATAATTGCTCTCAGTCAGAAATTTAAGGGGAATGTGTTTAGAAAAATAATTGGATTTATTTCTGATAATTAAGTGCTTCATTTGTTTCACTTAATGTGACATCTCACACTATTGAAATTGTTTCCATTTACATCTCTAACCAGATGTGGAATATTTTAAAATTTTAATTGACTTTTCTTTTCAGGTCAAATATATTCTCCCAAACTTCACCATATATCCAGAATTTTTAGGCTTGTAAAATATACATAATAAAGAACATAAAATGCAGATAATACATAAAACTTATGCAATATCAAGACACCCAACTGAAGTTATATTATGACAATTTTCCAAAAAATATCAACTCTCACAAATTCCATTTTTACTGTTACAAATAAAACTATATTTTGGGGGCCTAAATCCACAGGTAATGTGTTCTTTGGAGGACCCCAAGCCTATAAACCTGAGATGAACTGGACCAGATTGTTGGGCTTTTATGAGCATTTGGAAATTCTTTTCCTTGGTGTAGTTAGATCAGGAGAGTCATATTTATTCTCAATTAGATAACTTCCATATGAATAATAATTTAGGGGACCTAAATTAGGGGATTAATTTAGGGGATCTGACTAAACTCTTTTAACAATTTGATTCTTATATACAAGTATTTAATGGTCAGTGACCTTGGGTTTTGCCCAGCTAATTGGTTAGTCAAACATAATACTTTAAAACAAACAAAACAACAGCAACCACAAAAACAGAAACAGTAGTTATATCTCAAAACTCAGTTTGCAGTAGCTGATGCCTAGACGGTATAACTAGGATGTTATCCATTTCAATTCAGAGGGTTCAGTAATGCTGGAGAGAATAGTCACACCTTGGAAAACAGGAAACAACAATAGTTTGCTTTTGACAGAGAACTCTATCACTTTGTCAAGTGTACTGTTCTTTAAAGAGATATTAGCTCAAGGCAGTCTGTGAGTCTACTATAACAATTAAGCTAATACAATAAGTAACTAAAGTACTTTCTGTTCTTCTGTTTCACTGAAATAACAAAATGAAGAGGACTTCCAGGAAAGCTGAGACTTTTTCCAATAAAACTCTAATTGAAGCTCTTATCCATAATGTTGAGGCCAAAGCTGAATATATGTACTCTTTAAATTATTCTAAAGTACTTAAAAATAACTTATTTTTATTTATTTTTTATATAAAAAAGTAGCTACATATGATGTTAGATTTAAACAAAACCATTTTTTTCCCCAATACTTAACACTGGTATACAACAGATAAAAACACTCTTAAAATTCACAGAAAAATAAAGGAAATTTCCTATGAAAAATTTTTGATACAGAGTAAGCAAAAACAACTGGCACTTAATAAATGCTTTTTAAGGGAGATTCCTTAAAAAATTGAAAATAGAGTTACCCTATGACCCTGCAATTGCACTACTGGGCATTTACCCCAAAGATACAGATGTAGTGAAAAGAAGGGCCATATGTACACCAATGTTCATCGCAGCAATGGCCACAATCGCCAAACTGTGGAAAGAGCCAAGGTGCCCATCAACAGATTAATGGATAAAGAAGATGTGGCACATATATACAATGGAATACTATGCCTCTATCAGAAAGGATGAATATCCAACTTTTGTAGCAACATGGGCTGGACTGGAAGAGATTATGCTGAGTGAAATAAGTCAAGAAGAGAAAGTCAAGTATCGCATGGTTTCACTTACTTGCAGTGCATGAGGGGTAACCTGGAGGACAGTGGGAGAAGGAAAGTAAAGGGGAACTAGGGTAATCCAGGGAAAGAAATGAAACAACAGAGACTTTGGACACAGAAACAAACTGAGGGACTTGAAGGGAGGGGGATGGAGGGATGGGAGAGCCTGGTGGTGGGTACTGGGGACACCTAAAGCGTGGAGCACTGGGTGTGGGGAATGGGGAATGAATCTTGGAACACTGGAAAAAAAAATTTAAGTAACAATAAAAAAAATAAATAAATGCTTTTTAAAGATGTTAGTAACTTATAATTTATTTTAAATGTTGGAATCTCAGTCTACCCATTATTTTATAAATTTTTATAAAAATTTCCTTTCAATATATGGCCATAAAATTCGAGATTGGAAATTTTTACAATATTGAAATCGCATGTTACACAAATCTGAACCAATTGCTTTTTCCATTTCCAATTTTTATCCAAGTAATAAATGCACACGGTAGAAATAAAATTTTACAGAAGGGCTTATAATACGTCCTATACCTCACAAACACAAAGCTTGTTTCCCTGTGGTAACTATTTTTAACTGTCTCTGTTTTTAGTTTCTTTTGGTAGTTAGCTCCTTAACTTTAACAACCAACATAAAATTTTATTTGTTACTGTGTCATTTTAAGTTGTTTTTTTTTTTTTTAAGAAAAAGATTTAAGTCACACAATCCCTTCTCTCTTCCCAAAGTCAATATTTTAAATTCTGGCTCTTGTTCCATCAACTCTATCTAATCTTTTTTGGTTGACCTCTATGTTCTTTACAAAAACAATGTACCTCGTTCTTTCAACATAGGTCACTTACCCTATTCCATTTGTCATATTTTTAGCTGCACCTTTACTTTAAAATTGCCACATTCTCTTCTCTCATCATATTTTTCATATTCTATATTTTGTCTGAGGTCATTTAAAAAGTCAGAAGTAAATAAACAGTACTATTAGGGGAAATACTCCCTACTGCTTTCAGTTGGAAAGACTGTCCCTAAAACATTGATCTCTCTTTCTCCCCTCTAACTTCTCACCAAATGCAGAATGACTTATTTGACAGGTAAGTCTGGAAGGGAATAATATGCTAAGCACAGTTCCTCCTATTGTAATCTGTTAGGGCTACTATAACAAAAATACCACAGACTATAGGACTTCAATAGCAAACATTTATTTCTCACAGTTCTGGAGGCTGAGAAGGCCAAGATTCCTAGATCTAGTCACCACATTTGGTATCTAGTGAAAGACCACTTCTTGATTCATTGATGGCAATCTTTTCACTGCATTCTCATGTGGCAGAAGGAACAGAGAGCTCTCTACTCTCTTTTCTAAGGACAGTAATCTTATTTATGAGATTTCCACCATCATGACCTAATCATCTCCCAAAGACCCCCACCTCCAAACAGGATCATAATGAGGATTTAATGAGGATTTAGACACACACACACACACACACACACACACACACACACACACTTCTTAAGATAGCTCTGTACACAGAACAACTGTGGGGTAATACTTCAGAGTATGAAACTGCCATATTCATTATGCATAGTAAGACAGACAGGGTCTTGACTATTTATGTTGAGGAGGTCAGTGCCAGGAATCAAAAAAGAGAGGAGAGGTTAATGACAAAGGGGACATCTAGAGAAACTTCCAGGGTGAAGAAACAGTCTACCATACTGTGGTAGTAGACTCTTAACTTAATCTATTGCCAAACCCATATAAAGAAAGATAACCGATAGAATGGGAGAAAATATCTGCAAGCCATATATCTGATAAGTGGTTAATCACCAAAATATATAAGGAACTTCTATAATTCAGTAGCAAAAAAAAAAAATGCAACTGTATTTTTAAAAATGGGCTAAGGTCTTGAACAGACATTTCTCCAAAGAAGATACACAAATAGCCAACAAGTATATGAAAAGATGCTCAATACCATTAATCATTTAGGAAACACAAATCAAAAGTACAAGAAGATTATCACTTCACATCTGGTAGAATGGCTATTATCAAACAAACAAAAACAAAATATAATGAGTGTTGTCAAGGTTGTGGAGAAATTGAAACCCTTGTACACTGTCAGTGGGAACACAAAATCCTATAGACACAATGCAAAACAATATGGAGTTCCTCAAAAATGTTTAAGATCATTACCATATGACATTCTATATATTTTCTATTTACATATATATACTATTTTTAAATGTATACTATTTATATGTACTATTATTTGTATGTTATTTTAATATATATACTATTATATTTACCATTTAATATATATACACTATTATAAATATATAATATTGGGGGACACTTATATTTAAGTTTTTATTTAGTTGATGACCTTCCTTACACATTACATCAATATTATAAAAAATAAAAAGGGTTGGGGCGCCTGGGTGGCTCAGTTGGTTAAGCGACTGTCTTCGGCTCAGGTCAGGATCCCAGAGACCCGGGATTGAGCTCCACATCAGGCTCCCTGCTCAGTGGGAAGTCCACTTCTCTCACTCTTACTCCCGCTTCTTGTGTTCCCTCTCTAGCTGTGTTTCTCTCTGTCAAATAAATAAATAAAATCTTAAAAAAATAAAATAAAATAAAAAGGGAAAGATTTGGAAGTTGAATTGAAAGTTCAGAGCGTATTAACTCCAACAGAAATATAAGCCAATCCCAAAGGAAACAATTATAACAATACTTAACACTTAAAATGAAATTTCCTTGATATAATTAATGTTTATGATTCATGAATGTTTCATACTTTCCTGCTATGTCTTTGTATCATATATATAATAAAGAGAAAGTTTCTATGTATGCCTATGAGCACATATGGAATTTTCCATAAATGTTCTGCAATTCCATTTTGGGAATATATACAAAATATCTGAATCCCAAAGAAGTACCTTACTCCCATGTTCATGGCAGCACGATTGACAATTGCTAAAATATGGGGGGGGAAATACATATCCATCAATGGATGAATGGACTAAACAATGTGATATATATAGGCATTTGGAATATTATTCAGTCTTAAAAAAAGAAGGTAACCTGGCAATATATAACAACACTGATGAACCTGGAGGACATTACACTAAGTGAAATAAGCCAACCACAGAATGACAAATGTTGCATGATTCCACTTATATTGGGTCTATAAATTAGTAAAACTCATGAAAGCAATAAATAGAAATGTGTTGTCAGGGTATGGGGAAGGATAAAATGTGGACTTGCCATTCAACAGATATAAAATTTAAATTATGCAAGATGAATACATTTTAGAAATACGCTGTAAAACAGTGTGCCTATAGATAACAATGCTGTATTATAGACTTAAAAATCTGTTAAGAAGGTGGATTTCATGTTAAATATTCTTACCACAATAATTTTTAAATACAAAAAAACAAACATAGAACTGTATATCACAAACAGTGTGCTTTAATGTATGCAAAATTTTAACAAAATCAGCCAGAATGTTAGGTATCTCCAGATGAAATATAGACAAGGGTAAATTAATTATATTACAAATATGACATAACTGTTCTAAAGGAAGTGAGAGTAAAAAGGAGCTGGCCTAATTGCGCTACTAAGTATTTATCCAAAGGATACAAAAATATTTATTTGAAGGGATACATGCACCCTGATATTACAGCAACTTTATCAACAACAGCCAAGTTATGGAAAGAGACCAAATGTCCATTGACTGATGAATGGATTAAGAGGAAGTGATACATGCACACATACACACACAGACACACACACACACACACACACACACACACACACACAGGAATATTACTCAGCCACAGAAAATGAAATCTTGCCAATGCAATGTGGACGGAGCAGAGACTATTATGCTAAGTGAGAGAAGAGAAAGACAAATACCATGTGAATTGACTCCCATGTAGAATTTAAGAGGAAAAAAAAAAAGATGAACATGGGGGCAAAAAAAAGAGAGAGAGGCAAACCAGAAAACAGACTTTTAACTATAGGGAACAAACTGAGGGTTGCTGGAGGGGAGTTGGGTGGGAGGATGGGCTAAATGAGTAATGGGTATTAAGAATGATGAGCACTGGTGGCTGCATGTAAGTGATGATCACTAAATTCTACAGCTGTAAGTAACATTACACTGTATGTTAATTAACTGGAATTTAAATAAAAACTTAAAAAAAAAGGCATGATCTAAGTAACTTTGGAAAATGATGGTTCCACTGGAAACTGTAAGATGACAGAGAAAAGAAGTATATACCAACACTGTACTCTGTAAATTTTTTCTCACAGCGTGAAGATTAACAATTCTTAAACTCAGTTATGTGCATATTGGGGTTGAACAAATAAATAAATGGATATTGGAGACTGGGAACTAGGTTTCTTACTGTCAGAGAAGGAAGGCAGATAAGTACTAAAAAAAGATCCAAATGAACCCTATCATATTGAATTGGATCCAGGGACATTAGTACGAATGGATGTTTAGCTTAATAAATGTACAGATGGAAACAGGTGCAGATCCATGGATTAGGAGACAGCCATGTGTGCTGTGTGCTGAGCGGATAAGGAGCTATGACATTCCAGTAGCAACACACACACTGATTATTCAGGCCTTTTTTTCTTTATTCCTTCTTTCTTTCAAAGATTTTATTTATTTATTTATTTACTTGAGAGAGAGAGTGAGAGAAAGCATGAGAGGGGAGAAGTTCAGAAGGAGAAGCAGACTTCCTGAGGAACTGGGAGCCTGATGTAGGACTTGATCCCAGGACTCTGGGATTATGACCTGAGCCAAAGGTAGTTGCCTAATCAACTGAGTCCCTCAGGCAACCTGCTTTCTAAGTGTCACAAGCCAATAAAGGGAAGCAAGTCTACCTGAATGAAGCAGAAATAATACCTGATGAGCCTAGGGTATTTTGTGCTATCAGCAAGTGAGAAAGGCTCAAAACAACAAAAGAAGGAGTTGTTTCAAAGATATAGTAATTAACCTGAAAGAAGCTCCCATTGGCCAAAGCTAGAACAAATTAACAAAATAAATATTAACATAAAATACAATATAAATGTATGTGCAGTCATCAAGATACAAGTAAATGGTTGAATAAGCAAATAAGTTGGGGGAGGAGGGAGAAAAATCTTCCTTAGGAATTCCAAGTAAAAATGTGTAGATAATCCCCCTCTCCCCAACTTCAGGAATTAGAACAAAACTCCTGCCTCTGAAGTGTGGGCTGTGGAGAGAGGTTTTGTTTCAAAAAGGTGAGAAGAGTAACTTTATAGTGGAGAAATCTGGTGGTCACCAGTCTTAATTATGAGAGTTTCAAAATAACCCCAAATTGTAGAAACCCCATAATATTCTTCACAATACCTGACCAGACTCTTCAAAAGACTAAGAACTTGCAGAAGTTCATTTTCGCTTCTGTTTCCTTTGTCTTTGGAGACCTGTCGTGAAAGAAGTTGCTGTGGCCGATGTCAAAGAGGTTACTGCCTATATTCTGCTCTCGGATTTTGATAGTTTTCTACCTCATATTGAGGTCACTCATCCATTTTGAGGTCATCTTTGTGTGTGGTGTAAGAGAATGGTTGAGCTTCATTCTTCTATACAAAGCTGTCCAATTCTCCCAGCACCATTTATTGAAGAGACTGTCTGTTTTCCACTAGATATATTTTCCTGCTTTGTTGATGATTATTTGACCATAGAGTTGAGGGTCCATATCTGGACTCTCTACTCTGTTCCATTGGTCTACATGTCTGTTTTTGTGCTGGTACTATGATGTCTTGGTGGTCACAGCTTTGTGTTTTTTTTTATTTCATTGTTTGTTTGTTTAATAATAATTTATTTTATTTTTTAATGTTCCAAGATTCATTGCTTATGCTCCACACCCAGTGCTCCATGCAATTGGTGCCCTCAATACCCACCACCAGGCTCACCCAAACCCCACCCCCTCCCTTCCAAAACTGTTTGTTTCTCACAGTCCAAAGTCTTTCAGGCTTCATCTCCCTCTCTGATGTACCCCAATTCACACTTCCTCTCAGTGAGGAATTACAGAACACTCATGATCACAGCTTTCTAATAAAGCTTGAAATCAGGTAACATGATTCCCCAGCTTTGTTGTTCTCTTTCAAAGTTTCCTTAGCAATTCAGGGTCTTTTCTGGTTCGATATAAGTTTTAAGACTGCTTGTACCAGCACTTTGAAAAATGTTGGTGGAACTTTGATCGGGATGGCATTGAAAGCATAGATTGCTCTGGGCAGTATAGACATTTTAACAGTGTTTATTCTTCTGATCCATGAGGATGGAATGAACTCTTGGGACTTCATCAAAATAAAATGCTTCTACACAGCAAAGGAAACAGTCAACAAAACAAAGAGGCAACCACAGAATGGGAGAAGATAGTCACAAATGACACTACAAAGGGCTGATAGCCAAGATCTATAAAGAACTCCTCAAACTCAACACCCCCCCAAAAAAAGATCACATCAAAAAATGGTCAGAAGACATGAACAGACATTTCTCCAAAGAAGACATACAAATGGCTAACAGACAAATGAAAAAATGTTCAACATCATTAGGCATCAGGGAAATTCAAATCAAAACCACACTGAGATACCACCTTAGTCCAGTTAGAATGGCCCAAATTAACAGGACATGAAATAACAAGTGTTGGAGAGGCTGCGGAGAAAGGGGAACCCTCTTACACTGTTGGTGGGAATGCAAGTTGGTGCAGCCACTTTGGAAAACAGTGTGGAGATTCCTTAAAAAATTAAAAATAGAGCTACCATATGACCCTGCAATTGCACTACTGCCATTGCTCTATTTACCCCAAAGATACAGATGTGGTGAAAAGAAGGGCCATATGTAGCCCAATGTTCATAGCAGCAATGGCCACAATCACCAAACTGTAGAAAGAGACAAGGTGCCCTTCTACAGACAAATGGATAAAGAAGATCCATATATACAATGGAATATTGTGCCTCCATCAGAAAGGATGAATGCCCAACTTTTGTAGCAACATGGACAGGACTGGATGAGATTATGCTGAACCAAGCAGAGAAAGTCAAGTATGATATGGTTTCACCTACTTGTGGAACATAAGGAGTAACATAGAAGACATTAAGAGAAGGAAAGGAAGTGTGAATTTGGGTACATCAGAGAGGGAGGTGAAGATGAAGAGACTTTGGACTCTGAGAAACACACTGAGGGTCTTGGGAGGGACGTGGGTGGTGGGATAGGTAAACCTGGTGGTGGGTATTAAGGAAGGCATGTATTGCATGGAGCACTCGATGTGGGGCATAAACAATGAATCTTGGAACACTGAAAGAATAAAAATAAATTGCTATTAAAAAAGTAAAAACAAAGGAAACTTGCAGAGGAGACTGGGAATATATGACAATTAAATTCAGTGTGCACTCTGGATGGAATTGTGGAAGAGAAGAGAAAGAGGGCACCAATGAAAATGACATTCAGATAATGTTTGGCGTTTAATAATAATAATGAACCAACATGAGTTTCTCAGTTTTGACAAATGTATCAAAGTAATATAAAATAACAAACAGTGGGGTAATTGAGGTGAGGACTATAGAGAAAACTAATTTGAAACTCCTCTGTAAATGTAAATTTACTCCACATACAAAGTGTATGAAAAAACAGATGATGATATATAGGGGTCTGGAAATAAGCTTTCATTTTTACTAGGTTTCCAGAAACAATACGTATAGTTTCAGGTAAAGATTCTGCGAAGAGTGGTTCTCCTGATGGGTGCTAAAAAAAAAAGAAAGAAAGAAAGAAAGAAAGAGAGAGAGAGAGAGAGAGAGAGAGAGAGAGAGAGAGAGAGAGGAAGGAAGGAAGGAAGGAAGGAAGGAAGGAAGGAAGAAAGAAAGAAAGAAAGAAAGAAAGAAAGAAAGAAAGAAAGAAAGAAAAGAAAAGAAAAGAAAAGTGAAGGGAATCCTTCCTGAGGAGACAGATTTCACTGACCTAAAAAATTCCATAGCAAGAGGCAGTGGAAACAGTATTTTGTACTAAAAACACTTGCCCACAAGAAATTGTCATTAGGTAGGTCCCAAAGCAAAGACAACACTACAACTTAAAGAAAATTGAGATTCATAGAGAAAAAGTTAGACAGTTTGATGAACTTTTAGATAAAAAAAGAAAAAAATTTCCCAAGTTTTCCATGATTGCAAAGTTATAAACTTTTCAAGAAAGTACCACAGTTTCCATTGCCCCCAATAAAAAGGATCTTATACATAGTTGAATTTCATCTCCTGATTTAGGAAGCACACAGGGTCAGTGTTAACTCCTGCTTGGAGATCTATCAAAATGTAAGGTCACATTCTGTGGAACACCCTCTCTCATTATCTGTACACTGGAGTTTTTGCTACAGTTGTTAATAGCACCAATTACTATCAACTAAACATATGATCTTACATGGTATAACTAACTCTAATAGCTAGGCATTAGCTTATCTAAATTTTGTGCTAATACTGTGATAGCCTAGTGTGTCCTAGTAAACCTGATTTTTTTTTTCTAAATGAGGCACATGGATTACATAAAGTTTATTTTCTGTTAGTTCTTTCCTACAAATAGAAGACTGACAAAGGTCTCTGTAGAGATAACTGGCTTATCAACCCATCCACCTACATATTTTATTTTTAGGTCAAAATACAAAGGGCTCCTGGACTTTAAGATTCTAGATTGTAAAATGCCAAGATGCACAGGGCTATATAAAAAGGATTAAACTTCCAGAAGTGTTTCAAGTTTTTCCCAGGAGAGTTGGTTCAATTTATCTAGCAAAAAAATCATGCAGTTTTCTGACTAGGAATGAAGTGCTGGGCTGCCAGCAAAGCCCTCTTTCCTATGCCCTGTCACTGGTCAGGGTCTCTAGAATTCAGACTTTAGAAGTAAGCTGCATACAGTTCATGCAGGGTGTTTACTAAGAAGCATCGTTGGGATCAACACCTGTGGAAGGAAGGAGAAGAAAGAGAACTAGACAGAGAGAAGTCAAGCTTCCATGGCAACTCCATGGGAAGCTCAGAATTGAAAATGGTTCACCATGTTTGTGGTGACCCCCCACTGCATGGGGTCAAAATGGCTGTCCTCTTACACCTCCACCTCAATCACTGGATGTGGGCCTCCCCAAAAAGAAATGACCAGGCGCAAGGCAGTTTTCTGCAGCAGAGGCAATCCGGAAGGGCTGACAGTTGGAGGCTGTCATCTGAAGGCACTTAAGCCAAGGCAAAAGGAGTTCTTTCTCAATGGTGGGTCTCAATGGCACATCACTGTATCTACCACACACCCCAGCACTGCAATCCTACTTCCTAGAAATAACCTTTGTAAAGAGATTCCCATGCTTAATTACTGATATTTAAATACATCTAATGATGTTAATAAGAATTCAAGTGCCCCAGACAATTTCATCAGACACTTGGATTATTATTGTTGTTGGTTTGTCGTTATAAATATGCTGTGATGAATATCAATGTACCAGGGTCTTGTATCTTCCACAGTGCCAGACACATTACCATGCTCTGCACTGACACTCAGTAAATATGTGGAGATGGTGCAATATAAAAAAAATTAACAGTTATAAATTTAGAGGAATATGGTTGCAAGTTCCAGTTTGGTCATTTACGAGCTCTGCTGTTTAAATCTTTCTCTTCATCTGAAAAAGAAAGAGTTCTAAATAATAATGAACAACAGATAAATAATAAAAAGGGTGCCTGTTCTACTTGCTATGCAGAGAATTTTGAGTTACTAATAATATATGGTTGCTAACTTTTGTTAATGGTCTCTTCTGTGCCATGCAGTGATAAAGAGTTGTGACTGCATTCCCTCACTTAATCCTTAAAACAAAGAGTGTTTTGAACATCACTGCTTATGCAAGTTAAGAAAATGAGAGACATTAAATAATTTTCTCAAGGTTTTAGAACGAATGAATATCAGAGCAAGGATGTGAACTCAGATCTGCTCTTACAAACTACTACATCATACTGCCTCCCCATAAGTATTGTTCTTTACTTTCTAAATGCACAAAAGCTAGTTATAATTAAATACATGCATATATACTTGATCTTTCATAATTTTTGTACATATTAAAAAGCAAAATCACATATGTCCATTAAACTATTCCCCAAATCCACTGAGTTCCTAATATATGCCAGTCATTTATCAAAATGCACGTGGGAGAGTAGTGAATTAAACAGTGGTCTCCTTACTCATGTAGTTTATATCCTAGTGGGGAAAAAAGACAATCAAACTGTAAAAAAACAAAATACACAGTATGTTAGATAGCTTAGATAAAGAATAGTGATGAGAAGAAAACAATAAAACAGAAAAGTTGTCACATAATGTCAGTGCATAAAGTGTGTGATATGAGAGGTCAGAGATAACGTCACTGAGTTGAATTTTGAGTATAATTTTTGAGCAGAATTAATTGCTTAAACAGAGCTTAGCATAGATCTTAGCATAAAGTAGATTCTCAATTATGTTCATCGTTTCAAAGTAAAAAACTAAAGAAAGGCGATATTTCCACAATATCCGTAGATATAATGACTATGTAGCAGTGTTAATTCTAATTGCAGTTTATGGTAATTATTTTGTATGGAAGAAACAATCTCAAACAGGTGCAAGTTCTATCATTTAAGCAAACTTAAGCAATAGGAGGAAATACCACTTCATCAAAGATTTCACAAACATAAAATATACTTTTAAATTATACATTTTATCATAATGTGCCTAAAATTAGATTCTTATATAATCTTCTTCCATTTTGTGTTTTAAGTTTAGCAATGTACTCTTCTAATGTCTGAGAATGTAGGGAATTGCAGATGCAGTGCTATCATACTCACAACTTAGATTTTAGATGACTGCTTTCTATTTGAGGATATTCTCCATTTAGTTTCAGAATTGTAACATGCACTGTACAACTGGATGCTAATAATTGCTATCACTTACACAGTGCTTACTATTTGCTTAGCACTGCTCTAGATCCTTTTACATGTATTTTCTAATGTATATTTTATAACAGTGATAAGTTGTAGGTACAATAAGTATCCCTAATTTTACATATATAGAAACTAAGACACAGAGTGGTTGTGTACAGAATCAGAGTACCATTTAGTCTGATCAAAAACACTGTGATCTTAGTTATTAGGCTGCCCCTCTTCAAAAAGAAATACTAGGCAACTTTCAATTTTAGGAAACTAAAATATGGTTTATTGAAGGATGACAATACTTTCTCACCAAATGCTATTCCCCCCCCCCAAAAAGTCACATTTTTATAAGTCTTATATATCATAAAGGCACTTTGCTGAAACAACAACAAAAAAACTCCTTTCAAGAGTTCTGGTTCTGAGAAAATAGAATACACATACCCCACCCTGTTTTCCTCATTGAATACAACTATAAATCCTAGATAGAATGCATGAAACTGCTATTTGAGAACACTGAAAAGTAAACGGTAGCAACTGGAAGGGAAATAGAGATCAGAATTTTAAGTCTCCTTCAAATGGAAGTGAGTTTCTTTTTATTCTAGGTTGCTAAAGGTAGCTAAAAACCTAGTCATGTGACTGGATAGAGAGAAATAAAGCTTTTCTTGAGGCTTTATTTCTAGTCCAAGCAACAGGAAAGGGATTCTCTATGAATCAGGGAGAATGAAGGAAATCCCCTGTTGATTTTTCTTCTCCTTCCTTACCATCCTTACATGCTAACTGGCAAAATCATGGCAGCAGTGAAGGCAAAGTCATGATGATAGTAAGTAGTTAACCAAAACTCTAAGTGGGATAAAATCTTCTCTCTGACCAGAGAAACTATGGTTCAAAGAAGATGAGGAAAATTTCTGTTGCTTTTTTTCTTTCTGTTCCCACACTACAGTAAGTACAGAGCAGAGCAAGGAATCTCAAAATATAAACTAAAATAAAATACTAAGAAAATTAAAATAACAAAAAATGTTGGTAAGGAGAAATAGGAGAACAAACATAAAGGGGGGCATGACAAACCAAAATAATAATAATAATAATAATAATAATAATAATGTCAGTAATAAAACACATCAAAAATTAGACTAAGTACAAATAATCTAAATATACCAATTAAAAGATATTTGGATTGAAAACTCAACTTAATGCTATGTACAAAAACCCACTATAGATATAATGATACAAGTATGTTTAAGATAAAAGGATGAAAAGTGATAAAATATATGCAAACATCAATTCAAAGAAAGCTGGAATGGCTCCATTCATATCATTAAAGTAGACTTCAAAGCAAGGAAAATGACCATGGGTAAAGGGAAATATTACATAATAATTAAGTGATCATTTTACTAAAAATGCATAACAATTTAAATATGTAAGCACTTAAGGGTTTCAAAATACATGAAGCAAAACTGGTAAAACTGGAAAGAGATATGAGAAAAAAATCACAATTATGGCTGCACACTTCAACACTTCTGTCTCAGTAATCACCAGAACAAGGAGACAGAAATCAGCAAAAATACAGAAGTAATCTAAACATCAACAACTAATTCAGGTCAAATAGCATTTATAAATGCTCCAAAAAATAACAGAACATTTATCTCAAGTGCACATGTAACATACAACAAGATAGACCATATCCCAGGTCAAATATCAAAATATTAAATATAAAAGAGACTAAAAGTACAAAGTATATCCTCTGATTACAAGGCAAAGAACAAAGCAATAATAGAAAGATAATTGGGACTTGAAAATTAAACATACCTTTAAACAATCCATGAGTCAATGAGAAAGTCTCACAAGAAATTTAAAAATATTTTGAACTTAAGCAAAAGGAAAACATAAAAAGTCAAAATTTGTAAGATGCAGCTAACCAGTGCTTAGTGAGAAAATGAGAACATTCCATACATATAATGAAAAAAGATTATAATAGGCAATTGCAGTTTTTACCTTAAAAAACTGAGGAAAATATAAATTCAAAGCAAGCAGAAAGAAAAGGATAATAAAGAACACAAATCAATTCAATTGAAAACAGAAAAACAGTAAAGAAAATGCAAACAAAAGTAGATTATTCTTAAAAAGTTAAAAAAATTGATAAATCTAAGCCAGATTGATAAGAAAAAATAATCAGTTTACCAATATAAAAATATTGTTCATAATAGCTTAGTTACAATACATCTTATGTTTATTAATCTATCTCTGTTGTGGTCAGATACATTATGAATTTGCCCACATTTAAAATATGCAATGTAAAGAATAAAGATCTATTATATTCAGGCTGAATATTACAAGTTGACTTAATCAGTTTACTCACAAATCATTTACCAGTGTGCTTATTTTGCACAATTCTTTCTGACAGAGCAATGAAATTAAATGATAAATGGAGCATTTTACAAAGCACTAAGCTTATAGAATTGCCAAAGACAAATCATCAAGATTTAAAGGTGAGTTTAAAAGTCATAATACTGTCATAGCAATTTTTATAAAAATGTAAAAATTTTAAAAACCTTCTAGATGGCAGCATAAAGCTTTCCTCTCTTACAGAATAGTGCCAAAATCAAAAGGCATGATTGGTCACATACTCTTACAAAAAATTAATCTTAGCAGCTGCCCATTGGTGGAAGGAAATCTAAATGAAATAATCTCTTCTATTTCATTCAGCAATGATAATCTTTTGAAAGAAATTGATGAGATGACAAAAGATATTTGAAAATTAGCTGTGTAACAATGACTGCAGTCAAGCAAATTTTAAATTCAAATGAAGAAACATACTGGATAATAATATGCATTTCTGCTTGCATAAAATTACTGGGAATGAATACAAAAGGTTCAGTGTGTTTAACAACCTAAAAAATAATTGCAGTGAAAAAAATCTTATCCCAATGTCATCACTGTACAACAAATAAAACATGAACAAGAGAAATAGTTCTTCAGTCACATGAGTTTATAAGCAACTTTTCTTTTTTTTTCTTTTAAAAGATTTATTTATTTATTTATTTTAGAGGGACAGGGTGTGAAAGAGCATGAATGGGAGGATGGGCAAAGGGAGAGAATCTCAAACAGACCCCTCCCCCCCAGTGAGTACAGAGACAGATGTAAGTCTTGATCTCATGATCTTTGATATCATGACCTCAGCTGAAATTAGAAACTTAAACAACTGAGCCAGTCTAAGTACCCCATACAAGCAACGTTTCAAAAGGACTACCAGGTATTTTCTCAATTAATAGCATTCTTTCCCAAGAGTCTTTCTGATAGATACCATAAATCAATTATTTGGTCATTAAAATTATTAGTAAATTTGAGTAACTCTTTTTTCTTCTCTATAGTTCCAATAGGGCATCATATTCCATTTTTATCTACAAATTATTCATCTGGTATTTTATTCTACTTACAAATTCCATTTCAAAATTGCTAAAGACAAAATACAGTATCTGTTCCCGATTAAAACTTTTCAAAGTATAGGGATAGAGAGAACATTCCTCAACCTCATAAAATCTATCTATGAAAAACCTACAGCAAATATCATTCTTAATGGGTAAAAGCTGACAGCCTTCCCACTGAGATGAGGAACAAGACAAATATGTCCACTATCACCACCATTGTTCAACATAGTGTTAGAAGTCCTAGCAATAACAATCAGACAACAAAAAGAAATAAAAAGTATTCAAACTGGCAAAGAAGTCAGATGCTCTCTCTTCACTGATGACATGATACTTTATATGGAAAACCCAAAATACTCCACCCCAAACCACTAGAACTCATACAACAATTCAGTAATGTGGCAGGATCAAGGCACAGAAATCTATAAGAACATACACACTAACAATGAAAATATAGACACGGAAATTAGAGAATCGATTCCATTTATTATAGCACCAAAAACCATAACATATCTTGGAATAAACCTAACCAAAGAGGTCAAGGATCTGTACTTAAAGAACTACAGAACACTGATGAAAGAAATAGAAGACACAAAAAAATGGAAAAGCATTCCATGCTCATGGATCAGAAGAATAAACATTGCAAAAATGTGTCTACTTCCCAGAGCAATCTATACTTCCAATGCCATCCCAAACAAAATTCCACCAACATTTTTCAAAGTGCTGGAAAAAACAATCCTAAAATTTATGTGGAACCAGAAAAGGCCCCAAATTGCTAAATAAATGTAAAAAAAGAAAAACAAAGCTGGAGGCATCACATCACTTGATTTCAAGATTTATTACAATGTTGTCATCATCAAGACAGCATGGTACTGGCACAGAAACAGACACATAGACCAATGGAACAGAGTAGAGAGTCCAGATATGGACCCTCAACTCTATGGTCAAATAATCTTCGACAAAGCAGGAAAAAATATCCAGTGAAAAAAAGACAGTCCCTTCAATATATAGTGCTGGGAAAATTGGATAGCTATGTATAGAAGAATGAAACTCAACATTCTCTCACACCATACACAAAGATAAACTCAAAATGGATGAAAGACCTCAACATGAGGCAGGAATCTACCAAAATCCTAGAGGAGAACATAGGCAGTAACATCTTTGACATTGGTCACAGCAACTTCTTTCAAGATACATATCCAAAGACAAAGGAAGCAAAAGCAAAAATGAATTTTTGGGACTTCATCAAAATAAAAAGCTTCTACACAGCAAAGGAAACAGTCAACAAAACAAAAAAGCAACAACAGAATGGGAGAAAATATTCGCAAATGACACTACAAAAGGCTGATATCCAATATCTATAAGGAACTGCTCAAACTCACCACCCCCCCAAAAAAAAAGATCACATCAAAAAATGGTCAGAAGACATGAACAGACACTTCTCTAAAGAAGACATACAAATGGCTAACAGACACATGAAAAAATGTTCGTCACCATTAGGCATCTGGGAAATTCAAATCAAAACCACACTGAGATACCACTTTAGACCAGTTAGAATGGCCCAAATTAAGATGACAGGAAACAACAAGTGTTGGAGAGGCTTTGGAGAAAGGGGAACCCTCTTACAGTGTTGGTGGGAATGCAAGTTGGTGTGGCCACTTTGGAAAACAGTGTGGAGATTCCTTAAAAACATTAAAAATAGAGCTACCATATGACCCTGCATTGCACTGGGTATTTATCCCAAAGACACAGATGTAGTGAAAGAAGAGCTATATGTAGCCCAATGTTCATAGCAGCAATGGCCACAATCACCACACTGTGGAAAGAGGTAAGGTGCCCTTCAACACACCAATGGATAAAGAAGATATGGTCCATATATACAATGGACTATTACTCCTCCATCAGAAATGATGAATACCCAACATATGTAGCAACATGGACAGATTGGAGGAGATTACACAATGTGAAATAAGCCAAGCAGAGAAAGTCAAGTATCATATGGTTTCACTTACTTGTGGAACATAAGGAGTAACATGGAGGACAGTAGGAGAAGGAAAGGAAATGTGAACTGGGGTAAATCAGAGAGGGAGATATAGCATGAGAGACTCTGGACTCTGAGAAACAAACTGAGGGTTTTGTAAGGAAGAGGGCTGGGGAGATGGTTGAGTCTAGTGGTGGATATTAAGGAGGACATGTATTGAATGCAGCACTGGGTGTGGGACATAAACAATGAGTCTTGGAACACAGAAAAAATAAAAAATTATGAAAAAATTGTCAAAGGAATATTATAATCATTTATTATAAAAAATGATTTAGGCTGACAAGACTGTGAGCCACTATCCCATAACCTTGCCAAAGAGTATATTTATATGATTTTAAAATATTTTCAAATTGTATCTTTGCTTTTACTTTTTTAATTTTTTTGTAGTTTCAAGTTTTTATTTAAATTCCAGTTAACATACAGTGTAATATTAGTTTCCGTGGTAGATTAGTGATTCATCACTTACATACAACACCCAATGATCATCACAAATGCCCTCCTTAATATCCATAGCCCATTTAACCCATCCCTCTACTCACCTCCCCTCCAGAAACCTTCAGTTTGTTCTCTATCCTTAAGAGTCTTCTCTGTACTTAAAAGTTTTACGGTTTTCCTCTCTTACTTTTCCCCTATATCCCCATATGTTTTGTTTCTTAAATTCCACATATGAATAAAATCATTTGGTATTAGTTTCTCACTGATTTATTTCACTTAACATAACACTCTCTAACTCCATCCATGTCATTGCGAATGGCAAAACTTCATTCTTTTTTATGACTAATACTCCATTAAATATATTACAAATTTTATCTTTTTTAAAAAACCTTACTATCATATAAATTTTTAATTCTTCAGTTACTAATGTGGTTGAATTTTTTGTATATTCATTAGCTATTTGTATTCTTCTCTGAATTATCTTGCCGAGTTATTTGCTCAGTTTGAGTTTTATTTATATGTATTTTATACATACTGCATATATTACATATGTTAAGTTTTAATTATAATTATAGCAGATATTTTTATTTATCACTGACTTTTTAAAATATTTTTTAATTTATTTGACAGAGAGAAACACAGCCAGAGAGGGAGCACAAGTAGGGGGAGTGAGAGAGGAAGAAGCATGCTTCCCGCCGAGCAGGGAGCCCGATGTGGGGCTCAATCCCAGGTCTCTGGGATCAAGAGCTGAGCCGAAGGCAGTCGCTTAACCAACTGAGCCACCCAGGCGCCCCATCACTGATTTTTTTAAAAGATTTAATTTATGTATTTGACAAAGCCATAACAATAGAGGCAACACAAGCAGGGGGAGAGGGAGAAGCAGGCTTCCCACCAAGCAGGCAGCCAATGTGGCGGCCAATCTCAAGACTCTGGGATCATGGCTTGAGCCAAAGACATATGCTTAACAACTGAGCCACCCAGTATCACTAATATTTTAATAGCAATGTGATTTTGTTTTATAGATGGATACAAATATATCACACATTCTTTATTAATACCTTCACTGCATTTATCCTTAGGAATTCCTCTTATAAATCATTAGGTTTACAAATACTTCAATTTTTTTTTCAGTTTTTCATTTATGGTTTTGTTTAATAAATTCAACTTGATTTTTTTCTTTTAGCATTTATCCTACTGAAAAATGAAAGATGTGATTCCAACTTGATTTGTTTTATCACATAATTTCTGTAGTTAGCCCTTTAATTAAACCCTTACATACAGGGGTTTGTTTCTATATTTCTTTTTCTCAATGATCCATTGATCTTGTCCTGTTAACACAGTGCATTAACTATTGTGCTTTAAGATAACTATTTGGGGCTAGCAAGGTGGTGGAGGAGTAGAGACCTAAATTTCATCTGGTCCAAAGAATTCAGCTGGATAGTTATCAAATCATTCTGAACACCAACAAACTTAAAAGGAGATCAAAGAAAAGAGTATCAGCAGGAACTATATGATCATAAAAGTGACTACTTTATGGAAGGATACGCAAAGAAGTAAATCTGAGACAATATGTGGGAAGATAAACCATGGTAGGGAGGGCAAGGAGGTAGGGAGCCTCTGTCAGCTGCCTACTGGCAAGTGATAGAGCAGCAGAGCACAAAATTGGAACTTCCATATGTCTGCTCTCCTGAAGGATGTCACTCCAGTGGCTAATGGGAGAAGGGAGAGTGGAATCCTTGCTGGGACAATGTGGTCTCAGGATTCTTAGGATCACAGAAAGACTAATGGTGCCAGAGTGCCTCAGAGCTCCCAGGTATCAGATCAGGGAAGCTGGCTACAAAGACTAAGCCCAGGAGTGGGATCTCAGCTTATGGCTGCCATAAACTGTGATCCACAGCATAGTCAGGCCACTGCTCTTCCAGCAGAGGCCCAACAAGTGGCTGATCCTGGGAGACTCCTCTTTCTCCCCCAGGGGAAGATGCATGAGAGGACACCATAGGAATCTGCTGGCTTTGGAGACTCCAAACAGAGTCATGTGCTAGAGATAGAAACACTCAGTCACAGGCCAGGTGAGCACGGAGCGTAGCTGGAGACCAGGGAGAGAGGAATGACTGACTGCTTTCCTCTGAGGGTGCACTGAGGAATGTGGCCCCAAATTCTTGACTCCTAATGGGCTAGATATTGGGAGGCTGGCATTTTCATTCTCATCCTGTACAGAAAGCCTTCTGGTAACAAAAGCTACCAAGAGCAAACCCCAGCAGATTTATTCAGTCTGGCCCCTAGCAAGGGGGTACAATTCTGCCTGGGGCAGATATTTAAGAATCACTGAAACAGGCCCCTCCCTCAGAAGATCAGCAAGAACATCCAGCCAAAACCAAGTTTACCAAAAATGAGAAATGCAAAACTCCAGCACTATGGGAATAGAATTCATACCTTTTTCCTCATGTATCTTTAGTCTTTCAAAGTTATTTTTTAATGTTCTTTATTTTTTCTTTTTCTATTTCTTTCCTTTAAATATTTCTTCTTTCCTTTTTCACCCATCATCTTATCAATTCCTTTTTTAAAATCTTTTTTAATTTTCATTTCTACAGTCATATTTTATCCCTTCATTATATTTAACCTTATTTTGGTATATATGTAAGTTTTTCTTTCTTTAAAATTTTGGGATGCAATTTCTTCTAACAGACCAAAATATACCCTAAATCTAGTGTATGTCTTCATTCTATTCACCTACCTGATCACATTCTCTCCTTTTTTTAAATTTTTCTTCTTTCTTTTTTCAACCAACTTCTTATTGTATAAATTTCTTTTTTAACTTTTTTAATTTTCATTTTTACAGTCATATTCTATCCCTTCACTGTATTTACTCAATATATATATGTTTTTCTTTCTCTAAAATTTTGGGAGGCAGTTTCTTCTAGCAGACCAAAATACACCCAAAATCTAGTGTGTGGTTCTGTTATATTCACCAACCTAATCATATTCTTTTTTTCTTCCCCCTTTTCCCTCAATTTCATGTCTCTTCTGATTTGTTTAGTGTACAATTTACTGGGGTCATTGTTACCCTTTTAACATTTTGTTCTCTCATTTCTTTATTATTCTCTGGACACAATTGAAAAACCTTTAAGAAAAAAAAAAAAAAGAACAAGAGCAGTACCAACTGCCAGGGACCTAATCAATATTGACATTAGTAAAATGTTGGAACTAGAGTTCAGAATGATGATTACAAAGATACTAGCTGGGCTTGTAAAGAGCACAGAAGATAATAGAGAACACCTTTCTGGATAAATAAAATATAATCAAGTCAAAATCAAAAAGGCTATTAATGAGGTATAATAAAAAATGAAAGCTCTAATGGCTAGAACAAATGAGGCAGAAGAGAGAATTAGTGATATGGAAGATCAAATGATGGAGAATAAATAAGCTGAGAAAAAGAGAGATAAACAACTACTGGATCACAAAGGGAGAATTTGAGAGATAAGTGATACTATTGGGTAAAACAATATTAGAATAATTGAGATCCCAGAAGATAAAGAAAGAGAGAGAGAGAGAGGTAGAAGGTATATTGGAGCAAATTATAGCAGAGAACTTCCTTAATTTGGGGAAGGAAACAAGCATCAAAATCCAGGAGGCACATAGATCAACAAGTGGACATCTAATAAAACTTACAAATCTCAGAGACAAAGATAAAATCCTGAAAGCAACTCAGGACAAGAGGTCTGCAACCTACAATGGTAGAAACATTAGACTGGCAGAATATATGGCCAGCCAGAAAGGACTGGCATGCTATATTCAGGGTACTAAATGAGAAAAATATGCAGTCAAAAATATTATATCCAGCTAGACTGTCACTGAAAATGGAAGAAGAAGAAGAAGAAAAAAAAAAAAACAACCTTCCAGGACAAACAAAAACTAAAAGAATTTGCAATCAACCAACAAGCCCTACAGGAAATATTGAAAGTGGTCCTCTAAGCAAATAGAGCCTAAAAGTAACATAGACCAGAAAGGAACAGAGACAATATACAGAACAGCCACCTTCCAGGCAATACAATGGCACTAAATTCCTATCTTTCAATTATTACCCTGAATGTAAATATGCTAAATGCCCCAATCAAAAGACATGGGTATCAGACTGTATTAAGAAGAAAAACAAAAACAAAAACAAGACCCATCAATACGCTGTTTGCAAGAGACTCATTTTAGACCCAAGATACCTCCAGATTTAAAGTGAGGGGGTGGAAAGTCATTTACCATGCTAAGGGACATCAAAAGAAAGCTAGGGTGGCAATCCTTATATTATACAAATTATATTAAGACAAAGAATATAATAAGAGATGAGGAAGAACACTATATCATACTTAAAGGGCCCATACAACAAGAAGATCTAATAATTGTAAATATGTATGTCCCTAACATGGGATCAGCCAATTATATAAGCCAGTTAATAAAAAAATTAAGAAATCACATTTGCAATAATATAGTAATAGTAGGGGACTTTAACATCCTCCTCACTGAAATGGATAGATGATCTAAGCAAAAGATCAACAAGGAAATAAGGGCTTTAAATGACACAGTGAACCAGATGGTTCATGGACATATTCAGAACATTCAATTCCAAAGCAACATAATACACATTCTTCTCTAGTGCACATGGAACATTCTCTAGAACAGATCACACCTTGGGCCACAAATCAGGTCTCAAATGGCACCAAAAGATTGGGATCCTTCCCTGCATATTTTCAGACAACAGTGCTCTGAAATTCAAACTTAACCACAAGAGGAAAGCTGGAAAGAACTCAAATACATGGAGGCCAAAGAGCATCCTACTAAAGAATGGATAGGTCAACCAGGAAATTGGGGAATGATTTAAAAAATCATGGAAACAAATGAAAATGAAAACCCAACTGTTCAAAATCTTTTGGATGCAGCAAAGGTGGTCCTGAGAGAAAGGTGTATAGCTATACAAGCCTTTCTCAAAAAACATGAAAGTTCTCAAAAACACAACCTAACCCTACAGCTAAGGGAGCTGGAAAAAGAACAGCAAATAAAGCTAAACCCAGCAGGAGAAGAGAAATAATAAAGATCAGAGCAGAAATCAATGAAATAGAAACCAAAAGAACAGCAGAACAGATCAACAAAACTAGGAGCTGGTTCTTTGAAAGTATTAATAAGATTGATAAACCCCTGGACAGACTTATCAAAACAAAAGAGAAAGAACCCAAATTAATAAAATCATGAGTGAAAGAGGAGAGGTCACAACCAAAACCAAAGAAATATAAACAATTGTAAGAACATATTATGAGCAACTATATGCCAACAAATTAGACAATCTGGAAGAAATAGATGCATTCCTAGAGACATATAAACTATGAAAACTGAACCCGGAAGAAACAGAAAACCTGAACAGACCCATTGAAAGGAAATTGAAAAAGTAATCAAAAATCTCCCCCAAAAACAAGAGACCAGGACAAGACAGGTTCCCAGGGGAATTCCACCAAACATTTTTTTTTTTACCAAGCATTTAAAGAAGAATTAATACCTATTCTTCTAAAACTGTTCCTAGAAATGGAAAGAAAACATTCAAACTCATTTTATGAGGACAGCATTACCTTGATCCCAGAACCAGACAAAATCTCCAATAAAAAGGAGAATCACAAACCAATATCCCTAGCCAATAGGATCCAACAGTACATTAAAAGGATTATCCACCATGATCAAGTGGGATTTATTCCTGGGATGTAACATTGGTTCAACATCCACAAATCAATCAATATGATACAATACATTAGTATTGCAATAATATAGAAGAAAGAACAAGAACCATATGACCCTCTCAATAGATGCAGAAAAAGCATATGACAAAGTACAGCATTGTTTCTTGATCAATACTCTTCACAGTGTAGGAACAGAGGGTTACCTCAAGATTATACCTCAAGATTATAAAAGCCACCTATGAAAAACCCACAACATCATTTTCAATGGGGAAAAACTGAGAGCTTTACCCCTAAGGTGAGGAACATGGAAGGAATGTCTACTATAACCACTGCCATTCAACGTAGACTAGAAGTCCTAGCCTCAGCAATCAAACAACAAAAATAAATAAAAGGCATCTGAATCGGCAAAGAAGAAGTCAATCTCTCACTCTTTGCAGATGATATGATACTTTATGTGGAAAATCCAAAAGACTCCATCCCAAAACTACTAGAACTCATACATGAATGCAGTAGTGTCAGGATATAAAATCAACGCACAGAAATCAGTTGCATTCTATGCACCAACAATGAGACAGAAGAAAGAGAAATTAAGAAGTTCATCTCACTTACAATTGCACCCCAAACCAAAAGACACATAGGAATAAATCTAAACAAAGAGGCAAAAAATCTATAATCAGAAAACTATATAATACTCATGAAAGAAATTGAGGAAGACATAAAGAAATGGAAAATGTTCCATTTATTGTGAAAATGTCTATGCTACCTAGAGAAATCTATACATCTAATACAACCTCCATCAAAATTCCATCAGCTTTTTTCATAGAAATGGACAAATAATCCTAAAATTTCTATGAAACCAGAAAAGACCCCAAATAGCAAGAGGAATGTTGAAAAAGAAAACTAAAGGTGGTGGCATCACAATTCCAGGCTTCAAGCTATATTACATAGCTGTAATCATCAAGGTAGTGCGGTACTGGCACAAAAACAGACACATAGAACAATGGAACAGAATAGAGAACCCAGAAATGGACACTCAATTCCATGGTCAACTAATCTTTGACAAAGCAGGAAAGAATGTCCAATGGAAAAAAGATAGTCTCTTCAACAAATGGTGTTGGAGAAATTGGACAGCTACATGCAGAAGAATGAAACTGGGCCACTTTTTACACCATACATAAAAATAGACTCAAAACAGATGAAAGACCTAAATGTCAGACAGGAATCCATCAAAAGCCTTGAGAACACAAGCAGCAACCTCTTCAACCTCAGCTGCAGCAACTTCTTCCTAGACACATCTCCAAAGGCAAGGGAAACAAGGGCAAAAAGGAACTATTGGGACTTCATCAAGATAAAAAGCTTTTGCACAGCAAAGGAAAGAGTCAACAAAACCAAAACACAACTGAAAGAATGGGAGAAGATATTTGTAAATGACATATTAGATAAAGGGCTAGTATCCAAAATCTATAAAGAACTTATCAAACTTAACACCCAAAAAACAAATAATCCAATCAAGAAATAAGCAGAAAACATGAAGAGACATTTCTGTGAAGAAGACATCCAATGGCCAACAGACACATGAAAAAGTGTTCAACATCACTCGGAATCAGGGAAATACAAATGAGATACCACATCATGCCAGTCAGAATGGCTAAAATGAACAAGTCGGAAAATGACAAATGTTGGCAAGGATGCAGAGAAAGGGGAACCCTTCTACACTGTTGGAGGGAATGCAAGCTGGTGCAGCCACTCTGGAGAACAGTATAGAGGTTCCTCAAAAAGTTGAAAATAGGGCTACCCTATGACCAAGCAATTGAACTTCTGGGTATTTACCCCAAAGATACAAATATAGTGATCCGAAGAGGCACCTGCATCTTAATGTTTATAGCAGCAATTTCCACAATAGCCAAACTATGGAAAGAGCCTAAATGTTCATCAACAGATGAATGGATAAAGATGTGAAATACACACACACACACACACACACACACACAAACACACACACCCCACATACATACAATGAAATACTATGCAGTCATCAAAAATGAAATCTTGTCATTTGCAATGACGTGGATGGAACTAGAGGGTATTATCCTAGAGAAATGTCAATGAGAGAAATACAAATATCATATGATCTCATTTACATGTGGAATTTGAGAAACAAGGCACAGGACATAAAGGAAGAGAGGAAGAAATGAAACAAGAAAAGACCAGAGAGGGTGACAAGCCATAAGAGACTCTTAATCTCAGAAAACAAACTGAGGATTGCTGCAGTGGATGGAAGTGGGAGGGATGGGGGCACTGGGGGATAGACCCTGGGGAGGGTATGTGCTATGGTGAGCACTGTGAATTGGGTAAGACTGAAGAATCACAGACCTATACCCTGAAACAAATGATACAGTATACGTTAATAAATAAATAGAAAAAAAGGATAACTATTTAATATCTGAAAACTCATGTCTCCTTAAATCATTTTTTCTTTGTAATTACTACGATTATTTTCTCAACCATTTCATTTTGATGTATTTTGGGATAGTCATTCCAAATTTATATAAACACTTTAATAAGCAATTTTGTAAGATCCTATTAAATTTCTATATTGACATAAATAGACAATAGCCTTTCCAATTAACTTTTGTCACTGGCCACATCAAGTGCAATTTTGAAATATTAATAAAATAAATATATAAATAGGAAAGCATAAAGATTCATCTCAACTGTCTGATGCTTACAAAAACACTAGATAGGCAATACCTAGATAAGTAATTTGGCTCCTAAAAAAATTAAGATGCCAAATCTCAAAACAGTAAGAACTAATTTTTATATTTTTAAAGACAAGTTTTACAAATTTGTGACCTAAGAAAAGATATTCCCATGTAGACAAACATAAATAGAAGCTCAACAAAGAAGTTAATCAAGACAAAAGACTTAAATGATCAACCTAACAATCAGAAGATAGTCCCAAGACCCAACTATGTGGATATCATACATAGACCTGTAGATCATCTTTTTGAACAAAAACTTTGCCATTCCAAGTGCATTCTTCCAGCTGCTGATGTAATTTTTTGACTAAATCATAATACCTCAAACCAGTCTAGTCCATATCATTTGTATTTCATCTTTGATGAGTTTTATAGTAACAGGGTGACTGACGGACAGCTAACATAGGACCAGTGGTTTCAACATAATTATAACACATCACTCACTAGATTGTCAAAGTCTCCTTCCATATCAGTCTGCAAGTTTAACAAAATAAGTAAAAAATCAAAACCTGTTACTACCTCTACATGAGCGCCTAGGAGAGGAGAGGAAATTCCTCAACCCAGTGCACAAGGATATTCTGTAATAAGCAGAAGCTATTCCCATGAAGTGAAGGTCGAACCTATGGCATCAAATCACCTGTCACTTTTCTTCACAGACACCCACTAAAAGTCCCAAGACAGCATTTTAAAGCAGGAAAATGCTCCAGCAATGGTTAATGAAACTATGATTTTTCTCCCCAGGGGCAATACCCTTCTGTACTAAAAGAAAACAGGCGAAACTAGTCCATTAGCTTTCCTTTGAGAGGAGTGTACTTTTGTGGATTCACAAAAATAGCAATGTAGAGTTGGAAAAAGAATAAAAAGTCTCAGACCTGAAATGTATGCACTTAGTAATCAGCTTAACAAATGCTTAGAAAGTAAAGGGATTGCACACAAACATATATCCCTGAGAAATGAGTGTAAAACCCACATTACCTGAACAAGGGAACCATTCCCAGAAGCAAAGATATGAGAGTTATTTACCTTTTCCTATGGCACTTCTGCATTTATTAAAGGCACAGATACAGATCAACCAAACTCATTTGCCCTATGGGCAAGTTTGGGAATATATTTGAACTGTTTTTCTGGTTTCGGTTTGTTCCATTGGAATCCTGACCCTTAGTTTCTTGTGATGAGAAAATATCTCAAAATAAAAATATATATTGTTTGAATATAGAACTGACTGAAGCAGATTTCATATACGAATAATTGATACAATTCACATCAATATGAATGATGCTTTGCTCAGGAAAAGGACCCCTGAGGTATGAAAGGTGAAAATTTCATCAGTCTATTCAGCTGTATATGTTATTTTCTAAAGGAAAAGGAGGAAAAAAGCTGATATTTTTGTCCTGCATTTTAAATAGAGTGAAACTGGGAGTTTCTGAACACACTCAAAAAGAGAGAGTATACCAAAAACTATACATGAAAATTGTGGAAAGAGAAAATATCTGAGTAAGAAACTTAAGGCTAGAAAATTGATTACAAAATGGCTTTAACATTCTCTGCAACTTAACTAAATGTTAGACAGGCTTCCTCCTGACTGTAGGCCCCTGACTTCACCTTTCTCACATTATTTCCTTTGGAAGACTTCTAATTATATATTTTTTTCTCAGCCCCTTGGAGATGTAAATCTTCTCCCAGTCTATACCCAATCAGGTATGTCTTTCATAGGAACCTGGAGGCCAAGCCTCTGAAATATAATCCTTAAAAAAGATAGTTTCCATACCACATTATTTATGGGAGAGTAGGAGCCTATCTTTGATAAGCACAAATTAGCCAATTAGTAAACACAGTGGCCTAATCCTGGTGACCAAGTTTCCCACCTTCTGTTTTGGCGGAGTTGAGTTCACTCCTAGTGCAGTGGTCTTGAACAAAGCCTTTCTTGACTGTTTAACTCTGGCTGGTACAATTTTTCTCTGACACTGGGGAGAAAATAAACTAGTCATAAATTTGCAGTAGTGAAGAAACCTAAACAAAAAAAATGTGTAGCATTTCATTATAAATGATTTATGTGCCATCCTAAAGTGGGCCACCTCCCAAGCAAATCTGCAGTAATGACTGCTACCCACATCTGCCCTTTTTAGTGGTTCTTTGGAAGATAGAAAAAGTGAGAGAGTGTTTAATAGGGATGAACTTTATGGAAGACTGAGAAGAAGAATGAGGTATGTCCTGACTCTGGAGAACATAAACATTGCCTTCATTATTCACAGAATTCTTGGAAAGGACAATCCAAAAGTATGGAATTGGAAATGAAGAGTGACACCAGAAAGGTGGGTGACTTGAAGAACGTCTGTCAGAAAATATTAAGTATGCACTTCATATGCACAAATATTCTGCCTCTGATTATTTATTACAGCATCTAGTCTTAGTCCTATGATTGCTAGGAAGACTGTAATAAGGTCTGCAAAATACTTATCATGAGCTATTTGTTACTAGGAAAGGCTTCTTTTTATACTTATTCTGGCACTGCGACTCTATCATTGCCTCCTCATCTGTGTTCAAAGTCTGCATCAGGAAGTGACACATTTTTATATTACTTACTTAGGGATAGGGAAAATAATGTCCAGGTTACGATCTGGACTAAAGTGGGTCACCTTATTGGGCAGGAGCCAGGACATCATAGCCCTTCCTAAGGGACATCATTAAATATCCACAATATCCACTGTGAACGACGAAGCTCACATTTTTGTTTTTGTTTTTGCTTTTCTAGCTCACAAGTTTTAATCATCTATTTCACAACTTCTGTAGAATTATTAGTGATAATTCTTGGGGGTGGGTGATAAAATATGAGGAAATCAGGCAGCCATCGAAATTTCATTACAAAAGAGAGACTATTTCACTATAAGGAAGGCGTATCTAGAAAAACTAATTCACTGTTTTTCTAATATTCAAAAGAATATATGGTTTATAGTTCCAAGTTTTAGTGGATGATGATATGGTGGTCTAGAAAATGAAATAATTAACCTAGTGAATAGTTAAGCTCCCTTCCAAATCTAAATGTCTTTTCTAACTAGCTGTGTCGCAATTCCTCCCTTCTTCATAACCCTCCATTCTTCCCTTCCTTCTTTCCCTCTCTTTCTAAACCATTCCTTCCTTCTATACCTTCCCTTACCCTATCTCTCTTTTTCTGGATTTCAATGACAAGTACAGTATTTTCTACACCTCAAAACAATTTATTGGTGGTTAACTATAACATTTTCAGAAAATACAAGGAAAATATTATAACCTCCATTGTCAACAGTGCAAAACAATTAAAATATTCTAGAAGGGGAACATCAGCTTGGTTTTTCTATAGTAGTTGTATATTATTCCTTAGTGAGAAATAGATTTCCAGCTGGCAGAGGCAAACAGATTATTTTGAATGTACAGTATTAATTTAGTGCAATTACTATGATTAATGTTTTCAGAACAAAATTATAAGGTTTTCCTAATGAATGAAGCTGAAACATTTATCTTATAATAATGCTGTAGTATTGTATTAATATAAAGTGGAACAAAAAAACTAGAGAAACATATAACAGCCAAACCATAAATCTGAACACCAAGAAATTTGCCTTTAAACATCATTACCTCACTACTATAAAACCTCCTAAATTGAAATGTAGAAAGTTTATTTGATATTTCCAATTGATATACTATTTCCTGAGGCTTAAATTCAATTTCCAGAAATTAGAACTATATGAAACAAAACAAATCCCAGTAAAAAGGCATAGTTACAGATCAAGGCAATTAAAAAAGCATTATTGTACAATGAAAGATATAAATGAGACAGTGTGATACTTACAAATACTAAAGAGTAATGGGCAGTTCTTTCTGTGTAGAATTTATCTTTAATGAACAAAGAATGGAGTGTATTGGTTAAGAACTTGGCTTCTGAAGTAAGGAAGTTCAAGCTACGTGTTAATCTGTGTTAGCTTTTGCAAATTATTGAAATTCTCTAAATCAATGGTCTTACAACTTGGATTCTTGAGTGTATGCAAAGACTTTCCAACAGAATGGTGTGGGTGATTTAAAAAACTCAATTTCCAGAACCTCAAATATATGTTGCCCAGCAATGTACTTCTAGTCAAGGTACCATGCAGGATCTCCTTTCCCACCTCCTCTATTGCAATTATCCTTCTTTTGGTTGACAAGGGAAAATTCTCATCCAACCCAATCTTTCTTTAGAAAATTATCCTGAGCTTTAAAAACTACAGGGGTGCCAAATGAACAATTTAGATTGCTTGTGTTGGTGAAGCCGCTTTGAATAAGGCACTCACACCCACTGTAGGATTTAGAACATTGTATATTTTATAGAGTGTGACATTAAAATGGAATATTTTGGTTTTTGTTAGAAATTTTGAAATCAGGCGCCTGGGTGGCTCAGAAATTCTGAAATCAGATATGTTATAGGATAGGAAGATAGTTTTCATTTCAAGATCCTAACTTCTTCCATGTGTTTAGTTACTGTCAAAGAATATACCGCTCCTGAGGGAGAAACCCATGGAAGTAAGGCAAATAAAGCATCAGCAAGAAATGATGAAGGAAATGGCACCTCGGTTCATCCTGGTGACACTAGGAAAGCTCCATCCTTTTTCCTTTCTCTTTATCAATCCTTTCTCCCTTCCTGTCCCTCTCCCACTCTTAACTGTTCATCACTGTTTCCAAAAAGAAGTCCTGGTGGTCTTTTTGCAGTAAATACATGACATTAATTTGTAGTCAGTAGCTTCCTCTAAGGAAGTCCCTTCCATAAGCTAAGGTTAACTTACTTTTAAAAATAATTTGTTTTCTGAAATAGGTTGAAATGAATCTCTAGAATTTCACTGGCTTCATTATTGTATAATCAAAGCTATTCTTTATAGATAGTAAAAAGAAAAGACTTCTGTTCAGCCCATCCTCAATTAAATAACAAATCAGATAATCACATATTTTAGCATGCAAATTAATAAGATGTCTTTTCTTTTTACTTTACACATAAGTCCCCTAATGTGAGAAGTTTTTATATTTGTTCACATTGGGTAAAATGAAATAAAAACATGCAGAACTCCTAAGAAAACCTTTTTAAACTTTCTATGATTTCTTGGTAAAGTAAATTTATCATGTTATGAAACAGTATAATTTCCAGCAAATGAAATTTACAAAATAATGTTCACTTCTATTTGTGTGTGTGTGTGTGTGTGTGTGTGTGTGTGTGTGTGTGTGTGTGTGTTTATCTTGTTGGGAAAACACTGCTCTTAAAGTTTATCTCATTGAAAATACAAGCACATATATCCTACTTTATTTGAACTCTGGTCAAAATGAGCACAGAGTATACTCTACATTCAGTCCTTTAATTGTTTTGTGGCTTAAAACATGTGCTTAATATCCACATTTTCCAAACATATTGCTCTAGAAAACATGAAATAATTTAAAAATTTCTGTTTTTAAAAAGGAAAACCCTTGGGATTGGGGAAGAATCATCAGAGTGTGATTTTTGAAATCTAAGTTTCAGTATATGTTTTATACCTCCTGTTGCATAATACAGTGAAGGAAGTATGCCCTGCCTATTTCCAAAGTCTTCTGAGTATCCCGCATTTCTCTTTACTTAATAAGCTTGATGTATGAGACAAAAATCCACAGGGAATCCATACTACTGCTTGCTTCCATTTCGTTTAGCTCAAGTACAGGAAACCAGAAGAAATTAGAAATACAGTATGTGAACTACTAACTTTTGTGTACAAAATGGAATTCCTTATTAAAAGAGCAGCGTATTTTCTCTGCTTACAAATTGATAGGTATAAGCATAGAATTAATTGTAGAGTAAGAGTACATATCTATAAAATCGGAATTTTTATATCTATTTGATTGTTTCTGAAAATTAAATGAGTCTAGTGGATGGTACTGTCTAAAGGAAGTCTAATAAATAGTGGTGTGGAAAATCATCTCCTAACTTGACCAAGTACACCTCATGTCATGGAAAAATCTTTTAATGTGCTATAGAGCAACCTAATTTTGCATCAGAATCACCCTTGGATTTCCTTAAAACAAATTTCTGAATTCTGACATGTAAAATCAGAGATTCTGAGGGTGGGTTTCTAAACCTTGATGCCCTGGGTCATTTGGGGACCAATTTGTAGGAAACAATGATTCTAGACATGTAAGTAGTTATAGATGCCTTCACAAGTAAGCATCCTTCCACGCTGCTTAGCATTGATTAGATTTTAGAATCCTTAATGCATGTCCAGAATTAAAACTTTTTAAAGTATAGAAACACAGAAAGAGCTTACAAGTTAAAACAACCTAAAATTTTTAAAGATAAATAATCTTAATATTTTGCTGTACATATTTATTGTCTTTTCCTTTATTATATGACTATGCATGAGAATTAGCAGAGAAAGGCAATATCACATGGAATATCATCAAACCTAAGGTGCCAAGGATTGTAGTATTGGGCATTATTTTATGAAATATTAAAAGAAAAAAAGCCAACTATTAAATTTTGACAAAATTCTTTCTTAACACACAGCTTTTATTGGACTTATTGCAAGTATTATTTTAGACCTACAAGTGATATATTGGGTACCAACAGTATAACTTTGTGTTTTGTCAGAGAATGAAAAAGTTTTGTTAGCATCTCCTATTTAAACTTCTGGTTTTATTTTTTTCATCAACTGAATAATATGTTGCTGAAGGCTATTCAACTTCTGCTTAAAGTCAGCAGGAACTCTCTGTCAAGTTCATTATGATAAACTCATAATGACAGTTTTATGTTATGCAAGAGTCTTTGACACTAGCCGTTCATTGCTTAGAATTGTCTTCCATCTATATTAAATGAGATTAGGAAATTTCTTCTTTCAGTTCCCATTCTTGTCTGGTATTCCTCCTTTTCCAGATGTCCCAGTAACAAACATATCACAGCTTCATCTACTTATCAGGAACTTTCTTTCTTAGGGCATGTAAAACTCCTTATTGTTGATTCCAAGGATCACAGTGTGAGAGTTCAATTTCAGTAGTTGATATCATTTGGTTTTCAAAAGCGGCTGCAAGTTATAAACATATCAACAATATATAGACTTACAGTGTTGCATATATTTGTCAACACATGGCAGTGTTAGTAATTTTATTTTTAACTATTTTGGTGGTTGTATAATTTTATCTGATTCTCTTTCATTAACTTATACTTTTCTAATTATCTTTATCTGGGTAACAATGAGATTACACATTTTAAATAATTCTTGTGCATTTGTGTAAACTCTCTTTTGAAGTACCAGTTCCTTCTTACAGCCATTTTTCTTTTGAACTATATTTTCTTACTGACTTATAGGAATTCTTCATAGTTTCAGAAACTATAAAGTTTCAGAAAATAAGCACTTTTTAATATATGCATTGTAAATATCTTCTCCTACTCAGTAGTTTGCCTGTTCGCTATCTTATTCTTGTTTTTGAACAAACATAATTTCTTAATT
The DNA here is from genome assembly GCA_004023965.1 of Spilogale gracilis. NCBI lineage: Eukaryota > Metazoa > Chordata > Mammalia > Carnivora > Mephitidae > Spilogale > Spilogale gracilis. The sequence continues at coordinate 46,102 of PITA01004451.1, forward strand.
TCAACATACTCTAGCTTATAAATCTTTCCCTTTATGGTTATTTTTTGTGTGTTTTGTTAAATAATTATTTTCCCCCTTATGAGAAAGGTACTTTTCTACTTATTTTATTGTGGACTTACTTTCACATTTACAGTTTCAATCTACTTGGTGTAAAGTTTGAGGTGGGGGTCAATTTTTTTTGCCATTTTTTAAATTTATATACCCCATAACCAACATTATGTATTGAATAGTATATTATTTTCTCACTGCTCTGAAAATTCACCTTTGTTTTATATTTTCTGTTTTCTGTTATTGGACTCTTATTTTTCTTCATTTTTCAAATTCCTGCTGACTTTCAACAGAGGCTGCATAGCCTTTAGCAACATGTTGCTCAATTGATGAAAAATGAAACCAGAAGTTTAACAGATATGAACTACTAACAAAACTTTCCCATTTTCTTTGCTTCATGTGTCTATATCCTTAATACAAATAATTGTCTTTATACTAGTTTTGTCAAGTCTTAGTATCTATTAAAGCAAATTTTCTCACTTTTTTCTTCTACCGAAGAATTTCCTGGCTAGTCTTGAATCTTTATAATTCTATATAAATTTTAGAACAAGATTTTTAAATTCTGGGGAAAAAAAAACTTGGAGTTTTGGTTGAGATTGCACTCAATCTACAAGTAATTTGAAGAGAACTGACATTTCAAAATATTGAATCTTCCAATCCATGAAAAGTTTTACCTCTCTCTTTTTAAGGTTTTTCGCATTCTCCCTTAATTATATGTTTTTTTGGTAGAGATTTTGCATATCTTAGTGAAATTTATTTCCATGTTTTGCTTTTTTGTAAATGAGACTTTTTAAATGTCCACAGGATAGTTAGTGATGTTTCCTTTGCTGTTCCTCATATTGTTTTGTTTCCTTTAAAAAAAAAATAGTATTCAGTTTATCCAAGTGCTTGTCAATGTTTTAGCTTTTTCAAATAATCCACTTTTAGTTTTACTAGGTCTCTATAATGTGTATTTGTTTTCTATCTTAATAATTTTGGTTCTTATATTTATAATTCATTTTCTTCTACTTTCTCAGGAGTCATTTGCTGCAATTTTCCCATGTTATTTAGAGCAGTGCCTAGCTCACTAATTTTTAGCCAGTCATCTTTTATTTTTTTTTAAAGATTTTACTTATTTATTTGACAGAGAGAAACACAGCCAGAGAGGGAACACAAGCAGAGGGAGTGAGAGAGGGAGAAGCAGGCTTCCCACTGAGCAGGGAGCCTGATGTGGGACTTGATCCCGGGTCTCCGGGATCATGACCTGAGCCGAAGGCAGTCGCTTAACCAACTGAGCCACCCAGGCGCCCCAACCAGTCACCTTTTCTGATATAAGAGCATACATCTTTCTTAATAGCTTTGGCTGTGCTCCAAAGTTTTGGTATGCAGTGTTTTGTTGTCACTCAGCTCAAAATATTTTCTAATTTTCATTTTAATTCATTATTTGACATATACATTATTGTAGAAGTCAATTTTTAAACTTCCAAATATTTAGGGATTTTCTAGCAATCGTTTTTATTGATTTATAACTTGTTTGTATTGATTTTAATTTTTCTTGGACTGGAAGCAGAATGTAAAGTTAATGAGAAAGTACAGAGACATACCAAATTGTTGGATTGTTAGGTGTCAGTAAGCTGGTGATGAAATCCAGATTGCCTAGAAAAGCCAAAACAATGTTTTGTGGGTGCTTTTATTATGTTTTGTTTTGCTTTGTTTTTAACTAGTGTTAATTTATAAAGAAATATGATTTTTAATTATTCTGAGTTACTTGTAAAGTATATTGAAATAAGCATGGTAAGAAAAAAATAATGGTATCTTAAAGTACTTTTTCTTTGTTAAAGGCTCAAAATCCTTAGGGTGATGGACTTTGGAGGAGAAATCTTTCCTAATCTTTTAAGTTGTGGTATACATGGACTGAGCCTCATTTATTTGGCCCACATTTGTTGAGCCCCCACTATGTGTCATGCATTCTGTAAAATAACCATGATCAGGAGAGCCAGAGTCTCTTTCTTCATGGAGCTTAAAGTCCAGCAGATATTGGGAACTGAGTCAAAATATGTCAGGGTATTATTTTGTTTGGGTCTGTTCTAAACAGCATAACCATGTATATATGCTAAGATTTCCTTAGGAGGGGCACCTGGGTGGTTCAGTTGGTTAAGCGACTGCCTTCAGCTCAGGTCATGATCCCGGATACCCAGGATCGAGCCCTTCATCTGGCTTTCTGCTCAGCAGGAGACCTACTTCTCCCTTTCTTGCTCCCCCTGCTTGTGTTCCCTCTCTAGCTGTGTTTCTCTCTGTCAAATAAATAAATAAAATCTTAAAAAAAAAAAAAGACTTCCTTAGGAAAAAAATTATATGGTACCATGTGTTTTTTCTATTAATAAACTCAAATTTCACAATAAAAAAATGTTTTTCTAGTGTGCAAAGAGGACTTAACCATGCATGGAAATAGTTATTTTTTTATGCAGCATAGTATTTGGACTTTGAAAATACATTACTTAAAATAGGCAGAAATTATTACTACTAGAGTTAACTTTGCACAGAGTTGCCTCATTTAAGCAGAAGCTGAAAATGTTGTAAAGCAATTCAAGAATATAGTACTCCATTTCTTAATGGCTTATGAGAGTTGCACCTTAAGATACATTATATATGATCACCTGCTAAATCTGTTAGTCAACTTTTTGCTCTATTTTTTAACAATAGGGAATATAAGCCTTCATAATCAATATCAATAAGCAGCAATATATCAATATAAAAACAGCAGCAGGAGGGTATGTAGACTACCAAATTAAGTGGAAAAAAACTTAAAAGTAAAGTTATAAGAAGGACCTATTTCCTTTACATTTTGCTCTTCAGTACACTTGAATAAAACTAAGTAAAAAAAAATGCCTTAAAGAAAGAAAATATGGCAAAGTACAATCATTCTTCTTTATTACAGACTCCATAATTACAAATTCATATTTTCATCAAAATGCACTTGCAACCCCAAAATCTATCATCAAACCTGTTTCATGGTCATTCATAGACACATGGAGAATGTCAAAAAATTTGAGTTTCCTTTAGAGTATTTCCCAGTGGAGGTCAAACAAGATGTTGTTCTGCTTTCTTGTTTCAACTCTCACTCTGTAAATGATTATCTTTTTTGCAGTTTATTTAATGCCCAATTATTTGCAATTTTATGCTTTTTCTTGGTGATTTTACTTTTTAAAATGGACCTCAAAACAGAGTGCTGAAATGTTCTGTAGTTTTCTAAGCATGAGATGATGTACTTTATGGAGAAAATACATGTCTTAGGTAAGTTTCATTCAGCCATGAATTATAGTGTTGTGGCTATGAGTCCAAGGCAAAGAATAAATAATATCTCTTAAATAAAATTTTTATAGATAGAAACACACATGAACACCTATGTACTGATAGGTTGATGACAATGTGCCCACAGACTCTCAGGAACCTAACCCTGTATTTCTCCTAGGAGCAATGGTTCAGTGTTCACTAATTTGATGTCCATAAGCAACTTTATACAACATAACTACTGTGAATAATATGAATCAGTGGTACTTTGGTAGGAGTTAGGAAGACAGAAGTTTGGTGAACATCTGAGAAATCTATGCATGACAGTACTTAAGAGCATCCAATTTTTACCAACATTCTTTTCTTTTTGCAGTCAAGAAAAAAAAGTCAACCAAAAGAGAGTCAGGGAGAGAATAAAAGGAAGCGAGAATTTGTCTCCGGGGGAACCAGAGGAGGAGAAAATAGAAGCTGAGACATCCATTCTTTAAATAACATTGGAAATGAGTCCAAAGTTTCCCACGTAAAAGTTCACTAGAAATCTTCAAAAGGGCATTCACTTCCCATAGGACTCATTATCTCACCCTGGCTGGTTTAAGATATTGAAGCTAGAAATATTTCCTTATTCATAAAAAGACAACATTTTTATATTCTTTTAGTTGGAGTATTCTTTTTTTTACACTGATTTCAGAAATAGTTACTCATCCCCATCAAAACTCATCCAGTGCCAAATATCCAGTATAATGTGTTGTGCACACTAGGTCTCTACAAATATCTGTTGAACTTATGAATTAAGGAAAAATCTTTATACATACTTAGGATTCAGGGGTGGAGATAGATATGCCTGGCTATCAAGAAGCTATTTTTAAATTCATGATAACTCTTCATCCCATGAAGCAGTTCACCAGGAAATTCATTTCAAAGACATGATCTGCTATGCAGAGAGAACTTCAGCCAAAAATATGCTAATTAATAAAAATGTCTCAAACTGTCTATAAATAAATTAAAAATATTTGATGAGAAATCTCAACTGTTCAAAGCAAAAATCACCTAGGTGCTATACTTGGATCCTCCTCCCCAAATGAATTTAAAGATAGAATCAAATTGATAAACAAAAGTATGATCCCCTCTAGAAACAGTCATTTGCCCTGAAGAGTAGACTATTGACTCAACATTTTCATCAGTTTAAAACCACAAACAGCTGGGCAAATGATCTGATTTAGAGTCTATTCTCTTTAAAAATTCTATGTATGAAGAAATTCATTAGGTTCTCAATATATAAATTATGAGCTTAAAAGAAAGGGCAAGGCTTGGTAAGCCAGTAAGACTGGCATGAACCAGAACTGGAAATTATTTGTAAACTGAGAAGTTAATCAGGGTCAAAAGAGAGTCTTCGTGTTTGAGAGAGATAATAACATGATGTGTATTTATTCTAGAACAGGGATGGACAAACTCTGGCCTTTGGACCAAACCTAGTGAACAGCCTGTAGTTACAGTGTTACTGAAATACAACCATAATTATTTGTTCATGTATTCTCTCTGACTGCATTCTCACTACAACAGATTGACTAGCTAGATAAGGACCTTATGGCCCTCAGAGCTGAAAATATTTACTACGTGGACCTTTACAGAAAAAGTTGGCCAAACAACCCCTGCCCTACACTAATGTTTCCTATGCAGAATTAAGAATAAATCTCCATACATTCTGTGTGGTTCAGTTTTTTTTTTGTTCTTTTGTTTGTTGTTTGTTTGTTTGTTTGTTTGTTTGTTGCAGATGCTGTAATAATTTTTTAATATGGAGTGAAATGCATAATGTAAAATATCAAATTTGATTTCCAATGAATAAGACTTCCTTCCTTTTTACTAAATGTTAGATTTTAGATCCTTGTATATTCTGTTCTTGCTTTTAGCATCTATGCCATAATAAACTATTATTTTATTAAACCAAATATTTCTGATACTAACTACAGAAAATTAGATTGAGAAAGAATACTGTATAATATAAGTTACATATGATACAATTATGTGATTTGAGTCTCTTTCTTTTTCATTTTCATTTTTCACCCCATGGATCTAGGAGCTAATGCTAAAAAATTAAAAATAAGAATAAAATTGCTTGTCTCTGACCTAAGCTTGTTGTCCACCTTGTAATCAGTTTCATTGGAGGTTCAGTTTCTTATTTCTGATATAGCATATTATTTTTTAAAATAATACTTCATTTTGTTCAAATTGATTTGAAAAGATATGTTGTTCTCATTTTTCAGTGTCATTATTTCCTTTGAACCCTGAAATTATTATTATATTAAATATTGTTTCAGTGCATTAAAAAGTACTGCCCTTACTGAAGAAATATAATATCCTTCTTCGAAAGAAATTAAACTCTTGGAGAAATATAGGTTAAACTATTTAAAATAAGTGAAGAAACAAAACCCCAATCCAATATTTAGTATTACACCTTGCCAAATATCATATTATAATGACACAAGGAAGAATAATATAAAGCCCATAACCAAAGCACAGAGGATGTGGGTTACCATAAAGTTCGGTGAGCTATAAGCCAACTGACAGTCTTAACCTATTGAAGATGTAAATTTAGAGACACAGAATTATCTTGGTCAAAAGAAATACATTTACATTTGATTGTCTAATGTTATCTTTTTGAAGTGGAATTAAGAATATGCAAATAAGTTTTGCATTTTTCTCAAACTTTTTGATGATCTAGAGATATCATCAATCTAAAATTGAATGGAACCTAAAGGAAATTATAATAAAATGGAACTCTTCCTGTTGTCTCAGAATTCCTACTGAAGATTAAAAAAAACTAATAGCTAATAAGCATCTTTGCATTCTGAAGAGGAACTCCCACACATATAGTCGCAGGATTTACTAAGATTTGACCAGACCTTCTGCATCCTTCACTGGTAGCTCAAATAAGAGAAAGTCTCAAATCCATCAGAGGGAAGAGTTTACCTGAGTGTTCAGCTGTATGGTTATTAAAAACATGATGATAATCTCTGTCACAAGCTACTTGGTTTCTGGGAGAAGCATACACAGAGATTTAGGGAGCATACTGAAGGTAAGGCTCATATGCCATTTCCCTCATAGATGGTTGCTGACTTAGGGAAACTTGTGCCACAGTACTGCAACAGACTTGGGTGGAAAAGGGTTTGGATGAGACTGGCATATATTTCCTAGAAGGTGCAAGGCCTTTGTGAATGTAGAGGCTAAAAGCTGATTCTCTTTTATACATTTCTGAAAATTTGATTATAGATAGAACAGCTATAGAAAAATGGAACAAGGTAAGCAGACACTGGAAGTGCCACATATGCCTAACTTTTAGTGTGGTAAGAATAAAGGTAGAGGGGCGCCTGGATGGCTCAGTTGTTAAGTATCTGCCTTTGGCTCAGGTCATGATCCCAGAGTCCCTGGATTGAGCCCCACATCGGGCTCCAGCTCCCTGTTTTGTGGGAGACCTTCTTCTCCCTCTCTCACTCCTCCTGCTTGTGTTCCCTCTCTAGCTGCGTTTCTGTCAAATAAATAAATAAAAAAAAGAAAAAAGGTTGATATAAAATATAGGATACCCAGTTAAGTTTGAATATCTGGTAGACCTCATATAATTACATGTCCTCAATAGTGCATGGAACACACTTATTTTAAAATATGATTCCTTGTTTACCTGAAACTCAAATTTCAGTTGATGACCCTTATTTTTATTTGCTAAATATGACAAGCCTCACTATAATGCATGCATGAATTAGTTACAATACTGCTACTTGCTATGACAAACTTCAAAGTGTATAATGGTTCGTGTATGATAGAATTTATTTCTTGCTCATGAAAATTACAAAGGAGCAGGAAGTTCTTCTTTAATTGGATCCACATTTATTCCATCTTATGGTTCCATCATTTTCAAAAGTGCCTTCCTAATCTTTGGGCTTAGCTGGCTAAAGTGGACAGATGTGAAAAGAATATGGAAGATTGTATATGGAAGTTTTAATGATCCAGCAGCCCTGGAAACAACACCACACTCCTATTGTGTTGGCTAGACCTCAGTCATATATCCATATCAAATTCAAGGAAAGCTGGGAAATGCTGAATAGCTTTATCTGGGAAGAAAAGAAAATGAATTTGGTATATAACTATCCAATATCTAGCACACTGAATTCCCTTGTATCAGTGGAAATTCTGGAAATTACTTCACTGGAAGTTTCTTTAAAGGACTGGTCCAAGAAAGCATTTTCCATAGAGAAGAAATTCAGCAATGACGGACTATAGTATATACTTGTGGGTGAAGGTGAAGAGGATTGCTTAAAAAGGTTTCTGGGGATTAGACAGGGTGTATTTTCCGTATCAGTAAATTATTCAATGTGAAGACCCCCAAAGATAATCTCCATGAGTCACAAATGCAATCCAAAAGAAATGCAGCATTGAGATACTTGGAACACTACACAGAAATTAAATGTTTATTCCTCTTTCGCTAAAGCCTTTTTCACTCCTCTCAGAACTAGAAATACAGGTAAAAAATATAGCCAGAGGAAAGAACAGATTATAGATCTCCACTGCAGGTCAGGCCAATCTAAGAGGAACAATGGGGAATTAAAAACTTTCGATGGAATGGAGAATGTGAGAATGGATTTATTTGTTTTTGACTAATCAACACATGAAAGTAACCAGAAAGCAGTCATTTCTATTCAAACATACTCAAGGCTCAGATAAGAAAGATCTAAAATGGAATTGGAAGACAACGGTTAATGAAAAACTCCTTAATGTCCATTTATAGACCGCCTCTACCATTCAGAGTCCTCAATAACCTCCGTCATATATGAAAAGGAGAAGTTATCAAGTAGGCTTTTCTAAATACTGGATGTTTCTAGCCTCAAATAATACCTATTAGTAATCAATGAGTATTTCCTCAGGAGAAGCAAACCTTTCTTTTTTGGTTTGTTTGTTTGTTTGTTTTAGTCCTATTGAATTTTAAGTAACTATGTGTCTTAGATATAATTGAATTCCAGTCAGAAACAGCTAACGTATGGAACCAGACAGAAGTTTTGCTTCATGTTGTCTGGTGCAGATTGATCCCAGGGGTGTAAAGCTCTAGTACAAGACTCGATTGCAGGGAAAAACAAAACAAAACAAAACAAAAAAGAAAGAAGAAGGAGAGTTGTGAAAATTGGCAATAAAAACTTGCTACAAATCATAATTTCTAATAAAAGGCCACAGTTGTTCTTCTGATATCATTGCTTATAGCATATAAAGTCCCCCTGGGTTATGCTTAAAATATTTTAAATCTCATACTATGGTTATTAGAACTTAACAGAGAGTACTTCTATTTTTAAAAGTATCATAAATATTTTACTGCAAACTATTTTGATATATATGAAAATAACATGATCCAAAGATAATATTTTTGTTGTATTTCTTGTTGTAACTCATCTCTTAAACAATTCTGAAGTTCTCTAAATGACTAGCCAGGAAACAATACTGAAAAAAAAAGAAAAGCAATAATCAGACAAGCATTCCACCAGGACATCTCTGTAATTTATCATTTATATGGGAAGATGCTGGTTTTTACTTTTGCATAAAATAGGTGTTCAAGAAATGTCTTAAATATTGATGCATTATCATTTCTACAAAAATCAATGTGTTGTTGAAGCTGCAATTAGCAGGAAAGAAGTAGATCAGCTTTATGTTATGATATTCTTAATGTTATAAGAGTTCATTTACTAAAAGCTAGAAAGACACAAATTTTCAACAATTTTTTTAAATAATTCTCACAATGTCTCTTTAAAAATCACCTATTTTGTAAACTTAAAATGATAAAGCCGCTATGGAAAATGGTATGGAGTTTATTCAAAAAATTAAAAATAGAACTACCATATATGATAGAACAATCCTACTTCTGGGTATAGAGTTGACCCTGAATGACATGGGTTTGAGGAGCATTTATCCACTTATTATATACAGACTTGTCTTCATAAAATACAGTACAGTGCTGTAAATGTATTTTCGTCTTCCTTAAAATTTTCTCAATAACATTTTCTTTTCCTTAGCTTACTTTATACAAAGAATACAGTAAATAATATACATAACATAGAAAATATGAATTAATCAACTGTTTTTCTTACTAGTAAGAGCTTCTGGTCAGCAGTACAGTAGGCTTTCAGTAGTTAGGTTTTTGGGGAGTCAAAAGTTATATGCAGATTCTTGACTGCATGGGGGTTGGCACTCCTTACCCTTGTGTTGTTCGAGACTCAAGTGTATATCCAAAGAAAATGAAACATTATCACAAAGAGATACATGTACTCCCATGTTTGTCATAGCATTATTCACAATAACCAAGATTTAGGAAAAAACTAAGTGTCCATCAACAAAAGAATACAGCAAGAAAATGTAGTACATATATACAATAGAATACCATTCAGCCTTTAAAAAGGAAGGAAATCCTGCTATTTACAACATGGATGAACTGGAGCATGTTAGGCTAAGCAAAATAAGCCAGACAGAGAAAGGCAAACACTGCATGGTATCACATATTTGTGAACACTGGAAAAAAAAAGTCAAACTTACCAAAACAGAGAGTAAAAAAGTAGTTTCCAAGGGCTGTGGGGTGAAAGAAATAAGTAGAGGTTGGGGTTGGTAAAAAAGTCCAAGTTACAGATCACTTACAAGATGAATGGGGTCTGAGGATAATGTATAACATGGTGGCTCTAGTTAATAGAGCTCTATTGTATAACTGAAATTTCCTAAGAGAGTAGAACTTAAATGTATTCACACACCAAAAAAGGAGGAAGAGGTAAATATATGGGGTGATGGACATGTTAACTGAGTTGTTGGGGGAACCCTTTCACAATGTATCCATGTATCAAACCATCACATTGTGCTCTTTAAATACCTTATAATTTCATTTGTCAATTCTATCAATAGAGTTGAAAAATACCATTTATCTATTTTAAAAAATTATCAATTGACATAAAAAAACTGTACAAAGTATTCATGACTCCATTAGGTAAGAGAGTTATCACACTCCACTGTATATTCACACAAGTCACTTGGAAAGGCAGTATGAACACCAAAAGGATAGAAAATGTTGGAATTTGATGTGTGGGGGAAAAAAAAGGAACTAGATTTGTGACGTTTATGGTCTTATGAGACCAGAGTGACCAAAAACGACTGATTCCTCCTAACTTCAGGCTTCTCATGGTTCTAGGATCATTCTCTTCATTCACCACTCAACCAAATGATGGACAGAGAAAATAATGCATGGTTAAAATGCAAGCATGAATCAAAACATGATTTTTAGAGGGAAATGCCTGGATCCAAATCTTGGCTCTTCTATCACTAGTTATAAGACATTCACAAATTATTTAAAATTTTTGTGGCCTCATTTTCTCACAGATGAGGTGAGGACAATAATAAGGACGTTGTGAGGATTCAGTGATTTAACATGTATAAAACCACCTAAAAGAACCTAGAAAATAGTGAACACTGTAATTGTTAGTGCTTCTTCCCCTTGGGACTTAACCTACTTTGTTTATTTCTCTGTATCTACTCATATTGATTTTTTCAATAATAACTATTTTTAAGTCAATAATCCAGAGGCACTAATTGCACTCACAATGTTGTGTAACCAACACCACTATCTAATTCAAAACTTTTTCATTATCTGAAACAGAAACTCTATAAATGTGGAATAATAACTTCCCATTCATCCCTTTCTTCATCCCCTGGTAAACTTTATTTCTAAGTGTGGGTTTGCTTAAAAATTATAAAGATTTATATATTTTTTATCACATACAATAAACAATCTTTAGCTTAAAGTTAAAACTTTCACTTACATGTAAAGTGGTTTTATTTAGTTGTTTTAAAAATGTTGTCATTTTTTAAAAAAGCCAAAAAAGTTGAATATGTCTTTCTGTATAGGTCTATGCTTAAATATTCATGTTCAAAGCTGTTTTCAAAAGACTTTTAAAAAAAATGGCTGAAGATAATTTACAAATGGCAATGATTAAAATCTCTTTGTCTTTAGAAGGGCATATTAATGACTCATATGAATTTAAAGTTACAAGCACTTAACAGTTTAATCAAGCAGATAGTTTTAAATTGTCACTGCAGTTGTTTTTGGAGTGCTTATTTTATCAGGAAAAGCACACTTCACCGAAACCACAGCATTAGCTTTCAAATACTGTTTTTGAGGAGTTTCTGACTTTCAACTTTGAACAGAATTGCATTGTTTCTGTGTCTCCTGCATCTAGAGTACCTCATAGACTCCATCAGGCCATTCATAAGACCTGCAATATGCAGAACAATGAGGCCAGCCTCTTCCTATGTCAAGAGAGGTATACAGAGGTAAATATGAAACAGAAAGGAGAGTAACTGTTGCAAGCAATCTTGTTCCAAACATTCCTTCAGTTGTTTCACAGAACCCACTGAAAAGCTCATCCTGGCAAATGCAGCAATATTTTCCAGGGTATAAAATCATGCAAAAATTTTATGCCACCAGGAAGTAATAGCAATCCAGTTCCAAGGGTAGCACAGAAAAATGCTACATGCAAAGCAATTTGCCAAACCATTTCAATTTGGTATTAAAATTACAGGACAAGGCATTCAGGACCTTTTCAGTCTGGCCCTGCTCTTTGTCATTCTGGTCACTCAAGACCCTTTAAGCTTCTCCATGGCCATTTATTTTCCCAGGCTACACCAACAGTCATTCTTTCACCTGCCCTTCTTGCCTAACAAGAAACTCCTGGTAACCTGTCTCTATGAATTTGCCTATTCTACTTAATATTTTATTAAGTAGAATAACATATTAACTATCTTTTTTTATAAGATTTATTTCACTTAAGGTGTTTTCAAGGTTTGTCCATGTACCAGAACTTTATTCCTTTTTAAGGCTTAATAATATTCCATTGTGCACATATGCAACATTTTGTTTATTTATTCATCTACTGATGGACACATATGGTGTTTCCATCTTTGACTATTGTGACGAATGCTACAATACTGGCATATAAATTTCTATGTAGATCCCTGTTTTCAAGGTTTTTTGGGTGGTGGTATAAATCTAGGAGTGGAATGGCTAGGTCATATGGCAACTCATTACTTAGCTTTTTCAGGAAGAGCCAAACTCTTCCCATCTTTCCTTTCCATAATTTTTCATTCCCACCAATGTACCAGGTTCCAGTTTCTCCACAAAGTTATCAACTCTTATTATTTCATTTTATTCTTTTATTATAGCCATCCTAGCACATCCTAGCACATCTTAGTGAAATCTTGTTGTTTGGATTTGCATTTCCCTAGTGACTAATCATGTTGAACATCTTTTCATATTCTCATAAGCCATTTGTATGTCTTTGGAGAAATGTCTATTCAAGTCCTTTGCCCATCATTTGTCTTTTGCTATTGAGTTTTAAGAGTTCTTTATAAATGTTGAATTTTAAATGTTTATCAAGTATATAATTTGCAAATATTTTCTCCCACTTTCTAAGTTATCTTTTCAATTCCTTGATAATGTCCTTAATACACAAAATTTTTAAATTTTGATGAAATTCAATCTACCTTTACTATTTTCTGTTGTTATTTGTGCTTTTGGTGTCATATTTAAGAATTAGTTGCCAATTCCAAAGTCATGAAGATTTACCCCCATATCTTTTCTAAGAGTTTTATGACTTTAGACTTATATTAATATTATTCATCCATTTTAAGCTAATTTTTATATATGATATAAAAAAGGTGCCCAACAAAGCTCTTTTGCATGTGGAAATCCAATTGTGCCACACCATTATTGAGACAACAGATCTTCCTCAGTTTACAGTGGGTTTCCACCTGATAAGCCCATAAATTAAACACATCATAAATAGAAAAATGCATTTAAGACATCTAATCTACCGAACATCATACCTTAGTTTAGCCTAACTTAAATGTGTTCATAACACTTAAATTAACCTACAAATAGGCAAAACTATCTAACACAATGTTTATTTATTTCATAATAAATGCTGAATATCTTATGCAGCTTGTTAAATATTGTACTGAAAGTGAAAAACAGAATTGCCATATGGGTACAGAATGGTTTTAAGTGTATCGGGTGTTTACCCTCATCATTATGTGGTTGATGAGGACCTGTAGATCAATACCACTGCCCAGCATTACAAGATAGTATTGTACTGCATATTGCTAGCTTGGAAGAAGATCAAAATTAAAAATTCCAGGTATTGTTTCTACTGAATGTATATCATTATGTACCATCATAAAGTAAAAAAAAAAAAAGTTAAGTTGAACTACTCTTAGTCTAGGACTGGACTATCTATATTCTTTTCCCATTTCCCAAGTCACCCTTGTCAAAAATCAGTTGGCCACAACTGTATGTTTTTATTTCTGTATTCTCAATACTATTCCATCAATCTATTATTTATCCATATTTTTGTACCATACTGTTTTGACTACCATGGATTTGATGTATGTTCTGAAAGTGTAAAGAGTGAATTGTCCATCTCTGTTCTTGTTTTTCAAGATCGTTTTGGCTGGGATGTCTTGAAATTTCATATGTATTTGATTATTGGCTTTTCCATTTCTTCAAAAAAAGGTTGTTCAAATTTTGATAAAAATTGCATTCAGTCTGCAGGTTGCTTTGAGAATACCAACATCTTAATATTAAATATTCCTACCCAAGAACATGAAATGTCTTTCCATTTATTTGGCCTTCTGATTTTTGTTTGTTGATCTTGTACATTATAATTTTTTGGAATTTGTTTATTAGCCCCCAAAGCTTTGCTATGGTTGTTTTTTTAAAAGACTGTTCTAATTTAATCTGTATAATCACTTCTTTCCCACTTAGAAGTTTAAAAATAGATATCTTTTATTGTATCTCCCTATGAAATTCAAGAGGGTCCAGAGGCCACCTAAAGTAAGAGACATATATATTACTTATGCATAGTTTTTTGGGGAATGGGTTAATTGCTTGCATAGTAATCTGTTCCTCGCCTCAAAAAATTAAGATCTGTTGTTATAAAGGCAAACTAACATTGTCAAAATTTTTAAAAATTCACCTCGTTAAAGGGGCACCTGGATGATTCAGTCAGTTGTGTCCAACTCTTGGTTTGGGCTCAGGTCATATCTTGGGTTGTGAGATCAAGCCCTGAATTGGGCTCTGTGCTCAGGATTGAGTCTGACTGAGATTCTCTGCTCTCTTTCTCTCTCTCTCTCCCTCTGACCCCCTCCCTACTCTTGTATGCTCTCTCTCTCAAATAAATAAATAAATAAATATATTTTTTTAGATTCACCTTTACTGAATAAAATAAAATATATCCATATGTTTCCATTTCTCCTGATTTAGAACAAAATAAATCATATTCTGTATGAAGATATGAAGATTTTTAGATTTTTTTACAACTGAAACATTATTAGTTGGATAAGTGTGTATTAAACTTATATATTTCCGGGGCGCCTGGGTGGCTCAGTTAAGCGACTGCCTTTGGCTCAGGTCATGATCCCGGAGACCTGGGATCGAGTCCCACATCGGGCTCCCTGCTCAGCAGGAAGCCTGCTTCTCCCTCTCTCACTCCCCCTGCTTGTGTTCCCTCTCTGGCTGTGTTTCTCTCTGTCAAATAAATAAAAAATATTTTAAAAAAATCTTTTTTTTAATTTAAACTTATATATTTCCTTTCAGCACCTTAGTCTTGGTGTAGTTATAGAGCAGTCATTCTTAAATTGTGGTCCCTGAGGAACAAGAGCTTCAACAAGAGCACACAGACTAGAAATGCAAATTTTGTGGCTCCAGCCTGGACTATTGAATGTGAAACCCTGGGAGAGACCAAGCAATATGTGTTTTAACAAGAAGCTTCAGAAACAGAGTAAAGTTTGAAACCCACTCATAAATAAAGACAATAACATGTCCACAGTCTCCGGTGAATGGCTTCTCTACTTTTTAATTTCCCAAAGCTAGCATCAGATCAGAGGAATTGATTATACTCAATATTCAACAAATATTTATAGGCAACTATTACCAAATTAAATCCTAAGCTAGATTCTGGAAACAAGGAAAAAAGGCAAAGCATCTGCACTCAAGGAGCAACAAACCTACACAGCCTTGTACCTAGAGAGTGCCTTTAGAACTCAGACGACCTGGGTGGAGTAGGCAGGGATAGGAGAAAGTTCCTCAGAAGAAGGGAACCTAAACTGAGTTTTAAAGATGAATAGGAGTTTTCCAGCGTAACAGTGGGTGGAGGGAATTTCTTGTAAGATAATTATATGTGCAAATATGTAACAGCAAGATTATGTGAGGGTTTAGGAAGTAACATGTCTTTCCCTATTGGTGGAGGCATAGTGCATGTAGAAGCTGACTGTGCATGGCCAAAAATGAAACGAGAGATTATAAAGCCTGGATCATAAAGAACCTTGATTACCATGCTTAGGTAGGTGGTAATGTGTGTTATGGAAGCATGTTAGGCCAGAAAGGAAAATAAAGATCCTTGTATTTTAGAATAATGATTTTGTCAACAGATTAGATAATGACTGGAAAAGAAACCAGAGTGTAGAGAGAGATGTGTGTTAGATATTTGTTATATACTTACTATAACTTGCTAAGACGTCTAAAGTGAAATAGTAGTTTAGACATGTATCAGTATGAATTTGTTCACAACACTAAAATTTGTGACTTTAATTTCCTACTATTTACAACATGCCCGTGATGTCCTTATTTTTGTAAGAGGTAAAAACTCTTAAAAAACTGTCTTTAAAGATCTCAGTAAAGACTATAGTGAGTCTATTACAAAGTATATGTTTTGTTTTAAGTCAAATGAAGAAAAATGTCTGCACAGCTGATTTTTTCATTCTTCTCTAAATTAGTCACTTCAAGGTACATTTGAAATGTACACTTGGAAGCATTTACTGAATAACTGGTTCTAACTCTGAACCATATGATCTTCAGTTTAGGATAGAATAAAATAAACCACTTGTGTTCAAAATAGTAAAATGTAGCTTTAATAGCATGAAATTTTCAAGATGGATGCACCATTTTCTTTGTTCTTACTGAACCCATATTTATACTCAATTGATTATTTTCAAATTTGGTTCTTTATCTTAGAAAAAAAAATGTAAAAGTAAACATAACAATTCTCTCCTTTACTCTTTTTATTTTTTCTCCCTAATATTTCTATCACACTTATTCAAGGCCTTTACCTGAAATAATGATCTTCTTTCCTCTCTTGTTGTCTCTTCCTTTCTAATTGCTTGGGGCTTATAAACTCAAGGGATTTGTGTACCCAGGAGTATAAGACTCATCTCCCATATACTCAGAGAAACTCCTATATTAGGAAGCACTGGTTTATAAAGTGTTCGATATCATATGCAGCTAGATCAAAGAAGACTGAAAAATATCACCATGAAATCGCAAAATCAACCTAATTTCTGATTAAACAGATGGAATACAGTGTTTTAGGAAATTTAAACTCTCAAGGAAAGATTATGATTTTAGTAATGAAAGAAGGAAAATTAATTAAATTGTTAAGAAAAATTATCCAAACTTATAAATAAACCAAAAAAGGGGTGTGCATGTCCTTTCAAAGTCATCCTGGAATATTCTCTCATAGGCACATGCAACGATTATGTAATTATCTAGGCCTTTATTTGACTTGCTGTTTATCATTAATTAGATTTCAGAGTCTATGGTATTACATGTTAACTTGTGGATTTGTGTCTGGTAGAGATGCAAATTATTTGTCTGATAGAAAAGATAGCCCCAAAGATTATAGTTTTGCTGCCTTATTGAACTTTAACCAGTTTTATATCCACTTGTTGTCAGTTGGCAGAAGGAGCTAAGAATATCTGTAGAGCCTCTTTTATGAGGTATTAATCCCATTCATGAGGTTCTGCTGTCATGACCTAATCACCCCCCAAAAGTCATACCTCCTAATAACATCACCTTTGGGAGTTAGGATTCAATTTATGAATTTCGGGAGAACACACTCAAATTATAACACAGAGTCTATAAATATTCATATATGACTTTTAGTGTATCAACTTGGCTAAGATAAATGACTTTCTCCACAACTGCCTTTCTTTCTTTTTTTTTTTTTTAAAGATTTTATTTATTTGACAGAGAGAACCACAGCCAGAGAGGGAACACAAGCAGGGGGAGTGAGAGAGGGAGAAGCAGGCTTCCCGCCGACCAGGGAGCCTGATGTGGGGCTCGATCCGGGGTCTCCGGGACAATGACCTGAGCCGAAGGCAGTCGCTTAACCAACTGAGCCACCCAGGCGCCCCCACAACTGCCTTTCTAGTCTGTTTCCAGATAAGGTGGACTACAAAAGGTATTGCTTATGATAGCTAGAGGACAAAAAGGAAGCCCTAGCCATTTTGTAGCATGAACCTGTTCTCTCCCTGTTATCCTGTCAAACACCAACCTAGGTGCTTCAGTAAAAGCATTTTACAGGGCGCCTGGGTGGTTGGGCAGCTGCCTTCAGCTTAGGTCATGATCCTGGAGTCCCAGAGTTGAGTCCCACATCGGGCTTCCTGCTCGGTGGGGGGTCGCTTCTCCCTCTGACTTCTCCCCTCTCATGTTCTCTCTCTCTCATTCTCTCTTCCTCTCTCAAATATGTAAATAAATAATAAAAAATAAGGATTTTACAGATATAAATTACATACCTAATCGGTTCACTTAAGTCAGAGAGATTTGGGTGGGCCTAACTTACTCTTCAGGAGGCTTTCCCTGAGAACACATCTTGGGTCCTGTTGGGTTGTAGCTTGCTCCCAATCATCCTTTCCTAACTATTGCACAAAAGCTTCAGCCCATGCGTGTAGGTGCCAGCCCGCTTGCGATCTTCCCTTCTTGACTTCCTGACCTACTTCAGATTTGCTTCACTAGTCCCCACAATTTATAAGCCAATTCTTGAAATAAATAAACATGTATTTAGGAATGGGAAGGATATAATTATATACCCTACTTATCCTGCTTAGCTGGTTCAACCCTGACTGATAAACTGCATTAATGAGTTAAATAAACTTTTGCTATGCTTACTCTATACTTGTATAAGAGGCATCTTTTTTTAACTTTTAAAAAACTTTCACTTTGACAAGGTAAAAAGTGAATATTGATAATGGTTCTTTTGGGGGCGCCTGGGTGGCTCAGTTGGTTGAGCGACTGCCTTCGGCTCAGGTCATGATCCCGGAGACCCACGATCAAGCCCTGAATTGGGCTCCTTGTTCAGCGGGAAGCCTGCTTCTCCCTCTCTCACTCCCCCTGCTTGTGTTCCCTCTCTAGCTGTGTTTCTATCAAATAAATAAATAAAATCTTTTAAAAAAATAATAGTTATTTTGGGCTCTGCTAAACTTAAGATAATAAAAAAAAACAAATTCTGGGGCACCTGGGTGACTCAGTCAGTTAAGTGTCTGACTGTTGATCTCAGCTCAGGTCTTATACTCAGGGTCCTGAGTTCAAGCCTGGAACTGGGCTCCATGCTGGGTGTGGGTCCTATGAAGGGAAGGGAAGGGAAAAAAAGAGAAAAGAAAGATAAAAGAAAAAGAAAAGGAAAGGAAAGAAACAGAAAAGAAAAAAAAGAGAGAAAGAAAAGAAAGAAAAAAAAAGCCAAATTTTGTGTCTATTTATAACAAGTTTCTCTCCATGTTTCCAAAGTAACTGTGAGTTGTCATAGTGACACTATTAAAGAATGACCTTATATAACAATAATGATCATTAGTACCATTATTTTTGTTAATATTATTTAGAAATAATATTATTTAAACAGCAGTTTACTTAATTTCTTATTTAGCTAATGCAAAGTAGTTCAATGTTGGCGTGTAACTGGGCAAGGATTTTTCAAACAAGATACTCTAGAGCTAGAATGTTCACTGACAGTCACTAATTTTGCTCATCACCCACTTGATCTGATTGCTTTAGCCACATGTAACAGGGACAGGAAAAATACAAGGGACATAATGACCTGGAAAGCTGCTGTGGTCAAATGCTACATCCTATCAGTCAGTTGAAATCAACAAGATGGAGTAGCAACTTAAGAAGGAACTCTGGGAAAGGCCAACTATTTATATTAAGTGTTTCTGTCAATTGAGTCAAAAACATGACTCATGATGACTTTTGGCAGCTGGAGGGACAGAAAAGATTATTATTTTTTCCAAATGTGCCCTTGGAGAGTTGCATCTGGTGAATAAGCATCCTTTTAAAATAGCCCTTGAGATTAGAAAAGGATGGGTTAAGAGAGGGATGATAATTAAAAACTGGAAGAAATGCAAGTGAGTAAGAAAAAGGGGGGGGGGGATGGAAATAATACAGATGAAAAGACCAAAAATAAAAAAAGACTGGGAAAAGATTCTCTTTCAAATCACTGCCTTATACCACAAAGAGGAAAGCAACCAGCCTGTGGGATTTTTCTGCTGGTGACTCAACAGAGGCGTGATTAGCTGTAGCTCAGATACGGACTAGGGACAAGGTCTGCGAGCCAAGTAGGGCCCTTCCTAGACAGGGAGGAGAGCAGGCAGACCTCCACTCCTTGTGACTGAAAGAGGAAGGGCGTAGTCTGTTTGCACTTCTCCTGCATTTCATCACTTCAACTTGTGATGTTTTCATTCACTTAAAAAAAAAAAATGATGAAGTGATCCCCAATGGGTGTGTTTCACTTTCGAAACAATAAAGACGTCTGTTTTTTTGGTGATGCTGGAAGAACAAATTTTCACCAACCACTTTTTCCACATTACACAGGGAGGGTATTCAATATCCAAGTGGGTGGCTCCCTCAAAGGGACCAATTTTGGAAACCCCCACCTAGAAAAACATTGTGGATTTTTATGGTTCTTTTCATCCAAAGTTCTCAAGGGATTACCAGGCAAAATATGAGATCCTTGACAATATTTCTAGGTGGTAGCAGACAAGAATTGCTGGCACCCCTTGGCAGATGAAAAAAACAGCCAAAATGAGGGTACCATGAGGCAGAAAGTTACAGCAGAACCAAGAATAGAACAAATGAAACCAATAGATGCCTCAAATTTCTTCTGCTTTCAAAACTTTTATATGCTTCTGTCATGACAATCATCTCACTGTGATTAAACACAAAATAATATCCCTTTAATAAAGTATTTCTATTACCTATGTGCTGATGTATATAGTAACTTCCTGAAAGAGGCTCATATTTTCAAGGTCCGAAATTTCCAAGATATATGTATTATAATCCTGACTATTTCAGAATATTTTCTTACCTTTAATAATAGTAAAATTTTTGTGGTTGATATTAATTTATTTGTGTGATTAACAGTCAATTTGGAGGACTACCAATGCATATAAGAATTACAGGGTCTTATTTCACTATAAATTGAACTTTCAGTAGAATATGCCATTGAGCTTTATTTTGCAAGTGGGTTACTTAAAGTTGACAAATGGGAGGGGGAAAAGATTAGCAAATACATCTTTCATAGTCTTGAAATAGTTATGTTTTATTTTTAAAATGATTTTTTCCTACATTTCCAAATAACCCTTTTTGCATTTCACTATACTGCTGACTATAATTCAAGATGGCTATAAGCTTGAGAGTTTTCTCAGGAATAAGGCAAATCAATTAGCATGGGTATTATTCAGCCACTAAAAATGCAAAACAAATATCCAGAATATGAAGGACACTTCCACTAAGTTTCAGAGCTCAGGTTCAAAACATACCTCTCATGACCTAAAGGACATATCATCAAATGGGTTGCAGAGAAGCTCTTTTCTGTAATGTTAGTAAAAATCTTTGACAAATTAGTCTCTGTTCCATGTTTCAGAAAATTGTTCATATACATATTTCAATATATTTAAAACACTGAATTTAGAATTGGAGACTGTTAAATGGTGCATAGTTATTTTCGTGAATTTCAATATGTAGCCAGTGACAAAAGTCCTCTGGGTGTGTGTACAAAATTTGTAAAAATTCATAAAAACCTACTGAACTGAAACCACAGTGGAACTCACAATAACTTTCCAGACAGCATAATTCACCACTTAGTCACTGGGGAATGCCAATCTCAGAAGACAGATTTTTATATCAGGACAAGAAGATCAACAAAAAGAAGCCCTCCTTAGCTTAGGAACAAAAGGAAAGTCCAACTCTAATGGACTTAAAACAATACTAGTATTCGTGATAATAAAAACAAGTTAACATTTAATTAGTCTGTGCGACATTTAATTAAAAGATTTTTTAAACATTGTGTCTTTTGAAATGATACTGAATAACCAAGAATATTAGAGTATTTGGTATTAACCAATTTCTATTTATTGTGCATTGAGCTCTATATTTCTTCCTGTTTTCTTATTAGATTAATAGAGAAACTAAAAATGTGTTTAGCCACGTGAGAGAATTACAGTGAGTTACTGACTCTCAGCCCTCTGTTCCGAGCCCAGATACGAAGCACAAGAAGTCCCATCCATTCTTGTTTCCAACCCATATCCTAACTTGGTTTCCTCCCTTTCCTCCATTTGTCCTAATGAAGCCAGGAGGGATCTCCTGCAGGCAGCCAAACCAGCTCTCCCCCCATGTTCCTCTCTTCCTTTTCTGCTCTTCTTCAGGATCCCTGTGCCACACTACAGTGTCTCGGCTTGGACTCTCCTCAGCAGTTCAACTTATCTTTTAAAAAATGGTAATCAGATCTCTTCATTCTCTAGTTTATAATTTCTTATAGCTTCTCACTGCACTTAGAATAAAATCCAATTCCCACAAGAATGTACACAATGCATATGTAGTATCTGTCAGCTTCTCTCTTGTGACTATACATACAACCCACAGGGATTAGAGCTTAACAGTGAAATGCTGAAGTTAATATGATTTGTTAGTTGTTTAGTGTTCTATTTCTTTAAATAGTTTCACATATATAAATCTAAGAAATTATGTTGTGAATGTGGATATCAAGTGTCTTAGTAAAAGAACTATCTCACAGTAAAAAAGATAAAACATGGAAAGTTATATTGGGTATGTTATGTATAAATATGAAACACTGAATATTTCCATTTCACCCACTGTGTTATTTTGTTCCTTCCTTTTGCAACAACAAATATAGAAATTTCATGCAAATAAGTTATAAAAGTCTATTCTTGAGTGCTTGGGGCGGCTAAAATCAAAATGAAATAGATAACAGAGTAAAGAATAGCAAAGGAATACTGTGACATATTACAAGAAATCAAAGGGCCTAAGTTCTAGTCTGTTTTTGCCAGCTTTGTGATCTTAGGGGAAAATAATGTCTTAGACTTCACTTCCTTGTCTGTAAGACAAGTATCATAACTAGATGACTTCTGTATCCTTCACAAATGTACTTCTGTGTGACTACAAATAAGTAAGAAGTGAGGTACCTGGGTGGCTTAGTCAGTTAAGCATCTGCCTTTAGATTAGGTCGTGATTCCTGGGTCCTGGGATCAAGTCCTGGGTCTGGCTCCCTGCTCAGTGGGGAGGCTGTTCCTCCCTCTTCCCCCTGCTCATGCTCTCTCTCACTATCTCTGTTGCTGTCCCTGTCTCTCTCCCTTTCTCTCTCTCTGTCTCTCTCTCAACCAAAGGCACTCACTTAAGGACTGTGCTACCCAGGAACCCCCTCCTCTGCAATATTAAAGTGATAGAACTCTCTATCAGCTTAGGGATCCTGAGTAGTGGCATTCAAGTCTATCTTAGAACAAAGATCTCAATTGAGAAGCTAAATAGATTTTGAAACTCATAACAAACACAACTGTTTAAAAGCCGAAGAGTTATTCATAATTAAGACCGTAGGCATTTATTATGGAGACAGTTTTCAGTTTGTGGTTTTAAACTACAAAAAAAAAAAAAAAAAAAAAAAAAGGCTTGTCTTGGAAGAATAGGAAGCAAAGCCTAGAGGACTAAATAAAGTCTATGAAACTAGCATAGTGTGAAGGCAGATTGAGGATGATAACCACGGAGCAGCTTCCCTGTTGTACAGGGAAGAACTATTAAACACACACAGGAACTCACACACTTCTGGATAAGGAATGGTTTAGAGAATATTTGAAGGCAACACTTTAAGGTTTAGATGCTCTTTGGGTCCCTGAGAAGATAGCCAAAATCCCACACATTTGCGTTCTAGATCTGTTCACTGAGGGAGAGAAGAAAATGGGATAGAAATATCCAGAAGGGACTGACAAAATTCAGTGGAGAGAATTTACATCTTTCTTCACAGGAAACACCAAGGAAAATTTCTAGCTCCTCAAAATTCCGAGAGGTACCTATGTGTCACGACACAACTGGAAATTAGAAATGACGAGAGTTTCCATGGGTGAGTTGAAGGCCATGTCTTACAAAGTTCATCAGGACTAAAGTGGTAGGGAGAGCAACAGAAAAGATATAACTCCCAAGGGGTGGGGGAAAGTGCAAGTACAGTCAGAGGGTCTTCTTTAGACTGAATGGACTTTGGCCAGGAGTTGGGACAGGAGGACAGATCACATGCCCAGAGACCACAAGGGACCAGGGAAGGGAGGTATGGATGTCAATCTACAAACTCCCAAATCAGACAGAGCAAGGAGTATCATGGTCAAGGAATGACCAAACAATGGGACTTATGTCAGACTCCCTCAGGAGGAAAACTATGTTTGCAAATCAGAAGTGACTTAGCTATCTAGAAGTTCTTACATTAAGCACGTAACCCCACCAGTGAAAAGAGGAGTTCTACAATCAAGTTAAGTTCACTTATAAAAACTGAAGACAAAATTAATTGACATAAACTACACAACTGAATTGTGACTGTAAAACACATGATCTCTTATAAATGTGCATAGGGGCATCAAAAAGATGGCATTTTAATCTGTTATTATTATTATTGTTGAGAGAATTGGTTATTCAAAACTTCCTAGCTGCTGCTACTTTTAGCAACCAAGACCCCAAATCTCTAACAGTGTACCTGTCATTGAGACAGTTTATCAGACAGTAGCAGAATATGTGGGACCATCACTATATGCAGCTGAAACCGGAAATAAACTATTCCAATGTCCCTGTTTGTTTTTTTCTTTTCCCATGGTAAATTTAGGGAATGTGATGGCCCCCATGAGAGAAAACAAAACCCTTCCTACAATACCAATATATAAATGTATCCCTTAATTTGAATATAAAAATGTGACATTCTGGAGCCCAAGCTGTTGAAAGGGGACACAATATTATGAAGGATATATTGCAACTTATTGCATGGGACATGAACAAATATTAAGAGATAGTCAAATTATGTACAAGTCTTCCTTAACTATCTAAAACCTTAAGACTACATTTAAAATAAGAAGTTAAAAAAATTAAATCAGAAACATTAACTATATAGCATAATCTAATAACTCAAGACAGTCTATAATAAGATACTAAATACACATAAGAGATTTACTCTTATACACTGGTGCTAATTAAAAGTTTATATACATTATCACTGTGTTTCTCAATCAAATTTTATTCTACTTACTTCACAGATTCTTGGGAGTCATTAAGACTTACTGTAAAAACCCTGAAGCATTGTCTTCCTTCTAACAATGTGAAGAGCCATAAAGAATCTAAATGAAAATTGTCTCTTGATTGTGCACTGAGTGTAGAACTGTCAGGATTCTATGGGAAAATGGGGGGGGGCAGACAATGAAAACGGAATATCTATTTTTATGTTCCAATTGTTTGAGAAATTGTTGTTTTGAGCAAAATATACTCTGATAAGAAATGTAAACTAAATAAATCGTCTGGAAAAAATATCAATAGCTAAAGCATCGTATTGTATGTGAAGAATTTTCAGTCCTTCAAAAATATGTTTGAAAAAGTCTGCCAACATATGTTCCAATTGCCAAATCTTGTAAAACAGTCTTTTCTGAATATTTTGAAAATACTTGCAATAGCTATATTCCATGAAATCTCATTTATCTGATAGCAGATCATTCAACATAGAGAGTAATTTGAAGACTTCTATAGTTATATAAATAGAGGTTTTTTGTTAACAGTGATCATTTCTTTGGAAATAAAGTTTCAGGGTTACAGGAATACATGTAAGGAAATGGACTGTCTAAAACTATAGTCATAAAACTTATGTTTCTCTCCATGTGAACACAAAAAAGACCACATTCAATACACTACAATCGCTTCATGATATAATCGCTGTATATATTTTTGAATTTATTTTTTAAAAAATTTCATTTATATGTCAGAGAGAGAGAGAGAACATGAGCACAAGCAGGGGGAGCAGCAGGCAGAGAGAGAAACAGGCTTTCTGCAGAGCCAGAAGCCCAATGCAGGACTTGATCCCAGGACACTCAGATCATGACCTGAGCCAAAGGCACATACATGCTTAATTAACCGAACCACCCAGGCATCCCTTGGTCTATACATTTAACTGCCTTTACACTAAAACTCAATCACCATGACTAAAATAATTGCTAGGTGGTCTCATTCGATACTCAAGGTCACTAAAATAAATGGGTTAACTCAGAAATTTTTATTCACATGAGAAACAACAGCATGAATTACAACTATATAAAGGAGAAAAAAAAACCTTAAAATTTTGCTCTATATTGTTGATAATATTAACTTTTTACTTTAGCGTCTTCTCAGAAAACACAAATATTTTAACAAGATTATACTAAGTTAACAAGAAAAAAAAAAGAATAGCTGTCAGAAACTTAATTTTTCTTTTTTAGAATTAATTTATTTTGTTGAATTTGTAATGAATACACAGGAAACAGAGTTCAAACGATATTAAGGTATATATAATAAAAAGTAATTCTTTTCTACTCCTACCCTGCTTTTCTCTCCAAAATAAACCACTGTAACTAGTTCCTTGCATATCCTTCCATAGATATCCTGTACACATGTAAGCATTACATGTAGGTTTTTTAACATATAAATATTAGCATAAGGAGACTTTTCTATATGTTGAATTTTTTTCTATATGTTGAATTTTTTCGCCTAATATAAATAGAAGATTCCATAGCATATAAACTCCCTTATTCTTTTTAATATCTGCATGGCATTATATGGGGTAAACTTATAATAATTTATTTGAACAGTCCCCAGTAATGTACAATTTTTTGTACTGCAATGGCTATTCTTATACATATATAATTCTGTGCACATGAAAATATATCTGTAAGATAAGTTCCTAAAAATTGAATTGCTGAAACAGAGGACATGCATTTACATTTGTTATTAGATCAATAAGCCTTTCTTTAATTCTAGTTATAACAATTTATGCTCCCATTTAAAGTATGAATTTATTTCCCTCATACGACAGGGTTTAGAACTTATTTTGCAACTTTGAATGGTACCAAATTAAAGTCTAATTTGCCTGCCTACCACTGCAAAATGTAAAAAAAAGAAGAAGAAAATACAAACATGAATTAATATTGAAAAGATTTAATGTTTTCTCTTAATAAAACCAAATATAATCTTCAAATCTGAATTTTCTTTGGATGGATAAACTGATGTCATTTTTCACAAAGCCAAATTACTTAAGACTAATAATTCTCTCCAAATTTCAGCATCATTGCAAATAAATCAAAATAAAAAAACTTCAATATGAATGGAAATAGTATAATCAGTAGAAAGTGATGCAGTTTCTCATGTATATTTTAGAGAAATAGACAATGCTAGCACTCAATTTAAGAACATTGAATGAAACATTTATTTAATTCTATTTGTTCCAATTTACTTATTTTCTTAATGTTTTATGTCTTCTTCCTGAGAAAAGAAAACCTAGGATTTTAGTTCCTCTAAATAAAGTATACTCTTAAAGATTAAAAGAAAAATCTTCTGGGGTGCCTGGGTGGCTCAGTTGGTTAAGCATCTACCTTCGGCCAGGTCATGATCTTGGGGTCCTGGTATCTAGCCCTGAGTTGGGCTCCCTGCTCAGTAGGGAGTCTGCTTCTCCCTCTGCTACTCCCCCACCTTTTTTCATGCTCGCTCTCTTAAATAAATACATAAAATCTTTTAAAAAAAGAAAAGATTCTTCAGCAAAAATTTTTTTCATTGAATTGTTTCTTTGTAGTATTTTTTGAAGAAATTTGTAGACTTCTACATAAAAATTCTACTCTCAACTTTAATACCAGAGAAATTCTAAGAATTAAAATGCTTGATGAAGAGTTACTTGCTCAACAATATTTTATTTTAAACAAAATCAAATTTTACATTGAAAAATTAATCAATTTAAACGATCAAGTTGATAAATATATTTTTACCATATTATAACTCAGTATGAAGTTTCTAGATTTTCTCAAAAGAGCCATATAGCTATAAAATATCCTGAATGCTTTTGATGTGTTAATATATTTCTATTTGTCCATAAAATGTGATTAAATATTAAAGCAAGGAGAAAAGAACCTCTTCATTTAAACATGATTTGCTACTTAATTTTCTCTAAGTTGGTTAACCCTCTCTTATATTTCTTTTCATATCAAGGCACACTGAATTGCTTTTGCTCTGCTACCCAGTAGTTTCAACTTGATACTTTGAAGCATGAGACCTCAGAGTTAAGTGCAACTCCTTGGCTGTCAAAAGTGTTCCTACAAAGAACTTGTTCAACTAAAATTTGTCTCCTGAAAAGAGTCAAGAAAAGGCATGCACAAAATTGGCTGAGTCTCTTCAGACTTCAGTGACACTGCAGATAAAGATCCGGCAAAGGTACCAGCTTGACCTATCTTTGACCAGTGATGGGGTAAAAGAGTATCCAGGCATGACTAGAGGACAGTGGCCAGAGGTCAATTTCACCGAAGAATGTGAATGAGATTCTCAGTAGAAGAAAGAAGGGCTGCCTGGGGAAATGAGAAAGAAAGAAGAGCCTGAGGCTGTATCTTCAGTTTGCTTCAGCAGCCCATGCCCAAGGATTCTTGTCTGAGTAAAACCTAAAAGATTTTTGTAACACACTAAGATTTTCATCAACCCCAGCATCTCATAAAATATTATTATTCTTCTCCTCAGTGACTGCATATTAGCCCTATTCTTGCAGTGAGGTTTCATTATACTGAAGTAATTTTTTACAAATTTCTTAGAATATTCAGATATTGGGGTGCCTGGGTGGCTCAGTTGGTTAAGTGACTGCCTTCAGCTCAGGTCATGATCCCGGAGACCTGGGATCGAGTCCCACATTGGGCTCCCTGCTCAGCAGGAAGCCTGCTTCTCTCTCTCTCACTCCCCCTGCTTGTGTTCCCCCTCTGGCTGTGCTTCTCTCTGTCAAATGAATAAAATCTTAAAAAAAAAAAAGAATATTCAGATATCGATATTTTATAATTCATAAAAGTATGTTGGTGCCATTGGCTTTTACCATAATTCATAAGGCTTTTCGCATTTAAGAAACATCTGTTAAGACCCTCATCATTTCTACACTTACTGTGAACTGTCTTTAATATCTTCCCACTATGGTCTATAAGCAGCAATTTTGTCAGCTTTATAAAATGAAATCTTACCAGCTCTTTCCCACCCTCACTGCCATTATTTGGTCCTCCCAACCAAAAGACAGTCCAAACTCCAAGACTGTTTGATATGATATTCAGGATCAAGCTCCAACTAACTTCTAAGTCATATCTCTTTTCATCCACCTGTAATACATTTTGCATTAAACATTAAACACTTCCTCAAGTTTCTCAAATATAATATTTTTAATATAACTCTATGCAATTATTCTTATCAGTCTACATAGTATACTCCTATTTTGTCTCTAAAGTAAATCATATGGGACACCTGGGTGGTTCAGTCGGTTCTGTGGCAGCCTTTGGAGCAGGTCATGATCCCAGGGTCCTGAGATGGAGCCCCCCATCAGACTTCCTGCTCAGTGGACAGCCTTCTTCTCCCTCTCCCTTCCAATCCCCCTACTTGTGTTCTCTCTGACAAATAGATGATAGATAGATAGATAGATAGATAGATAGATCATATGTCCCTATGATCCTTCTTCTGTGAGGCCTCAATAATCACTATGGAAAAATTAATAACTTCTCCCATTAAAACCTCACAAATCTTCTAGAGATTGTGTTAACTTGTAATTATTTCTCTATATGAGTTTACCCATCTTTAGAATATTAGATAATTTTCAGAAATTTATTGTTATATCTGCATGCATACTGCCTACATAAGATCTGATCCCTACTAGGTAATCAATAAATGTGTGTTGAATGGATGGATAGACATCAAATTAAATGCAAAAATGAAGCAAAACTGCTTCACAGATCTACACAGTTAAATATTTTTCTAGCAGAAGGCTGCCTCGTCTTTTATACACCAACTTTATAGAATATGTGTCTCTTAACACAGTATTTTTCAGTCAGTATTTATATAGAAAAAATTACATTTATGTCTCTAAAACTCAATATGACACTTCTGAACAAATTGCATGGGGAAAAGTAATTTTCCAAATAGAATTGATAGAATGTTGGAATTGCATGAACATTTTGAGAAGCAAGCCAAATTTCAACAAAGGGGGTATTCATCTTAGATGTTGTTGGCACTAAGAAAGGCCATGTTACTGCAAACAAACTGTTCTTTAATAGGCATATCAATTACATTTGGTGATCTGGAAGAAATGTTTTAAATATTTAACAGGTACTTGAATATAAAAATATACTTTTTTTTTAAGAAATTGCGGGTTTGGGGTTGACATGTAATTCATTATATTATTTTCCATTTAAAATAATGGGAAATTCTTCATTAGCATTTTCATTTAGATTTTCTGATTTTAAGGAACAGATATTACTGTTAATACATGGGGAATAGCTACATTAAATTAGATATTTAATATATTCACATCATTGTGTTGTTTACCGTGAGAAATGTCAAAATAAAGATGACTTGTGCTCAAGTTGCTTACAGTTTAGTTCACGTCAGAAAGATGGAAGGATCACAATTAATTTTCATTTCTAATGCTAACTTAAGAAATTGTAATGGCTATACAGGGTGCTATGTTAGTAAGGATTCCTCAGTCACAGCCCAGCTTGAGAGAATGCCGTGATGATTAGTAATGTTTATAATAGAATATACTTGCCATCACTACTCTAGGGATTCATAGAAAAAAGAAAGCACTTCTAGTCAAAGTGATAAATTAAAATCTTCTGAAAGAGATGACACTTCAGCTGGGCAGGGTAACTAGGAATAGGAGCGGAAAGAAGAAGTCATCGAAGTGAGACAGTGCCAGAAGAAAGCTTGGAAGAGAAATTCAATGGGGATTTTCAATGAAACTGGAAAAATTCAATGAAAGCAAGTAGTCACGTTGGTGGAAGCCAAATGCATTCTTCTTGTCCTCAAAATGGGAGCTCAGGACAGCATCTCAAAAAGTCCCTTTCAACTTGACACCAACGACCAATGAGAAAGTCTCTTCAATGGACTAGCAACCTCATGACTTGAAAAATTAAAACCGAGAGCTAAAAATTACTAGTATGTGGGAGGAACTAATGCTAGTTTTAAGACAAAATGTACTAAGTGAAGAAAAAAAAGGGGAAAAAAGATATAAAACATTGTAGGCAATAACCTAATCAATAAGGAGGAGTAATAAGGATGAAATTAGAGTTTCTACCTTTCAAAAGCTTAGCTTGGCAAGAGAAAGAAATTATTTCTGTCTGCTGATAGAATAAAACTCCAAAAACCTCAAGGCTAAATTTTCAACAACAGCTTCCAAGCAAACATTATGCATCCCACATAATCCTTTCAGACTTCTTAGGAATTATACATCCTGGGGTTTTAACCCTGACGGAAACACAAATACTTCAGGATCATTCTTAAATTGGCTTCAGAATCACGTTCATGAAGAAGAACAAGAGGAAGTACATTCAGGGATGGAAGAGAGGCTAACTGGGAGAACTAAATGTGTTTTCGGTATCAATCAATTTATTAATTTTATTTATCTCTTTTTGGTCTTTTCTATATTAACAAACATCTTCTTCCCCTCATCCTTAGCCTCTTACCAGTCTCGTCTCAAGCTAACAGAATTTTTACACATCATAAATTGCTTCTGTCCATATAAACTGGCTTGTGCATCACCTAATAAATAAAATCCCATTCTTCTCCCCACTGTCCATACAAATGCTTCAGTACCTGTTGTAACCATCTGGAGTTCAGCCAGGGTAATAGAAGTAGTAGGAGATGTATATTAAGGGATTTATTACAAGGAAATGGCTTCTACAATCATGGGAACTGGTTAGGCAAGTCTACAATAAACAGAGTGGGCCTTCAGAAATGGCAAGCTGAAACTTTCCAATGTGGATTGAAGTTACTGCCCACAGGCAAAACTTAATCTTCAGTCAGGAAGTTTCAGCTTTTAAGGCCCTGTCAACTAATTGAACTGGCCAACCAACATTATCTGGGATAATCTTGCTTACTTAAAGTCAACTGATTATAGACTTTAAGTACATCTATAGCAACATGTAAATTAATGCTTGACTGAATAATTGGGGACCAAAGCCTAGACAAGTTGATAGCCAAATAAAACCATCATGGCCCACCTCTTGTCAACTTAACACCTACACACCTCATCAAACCATACTTACTATTAAAATTAAACACTAACAAAGTCCCATTTCCATTTAATATAATATAGTTGAAAATACATTAATGCTTAATTACAGAATTCAAAATCCTTCCTCAATGTCTAATAGTCTCCTTTGATATCCTATAATATAAATTTTGTGATATAAAATTAATTAGTCGCACAGTCAGAGTTGTTTTTGTAACTACTTTCTTCCACTGCCAATTCCTCATTCCCTTTGCACTCAGCAAGCCTATCAGTTGGTTGCAGTTCATGGCATGATAAGGTGACCTAAACCCTCATTCATGAAGGTTCTAAACCATGAGCATTTTCTGTCTGCATTGGGTTTAGTTTTCTATTGATTTTAATCACAGGACCTGGTAAAATATATCCTGAGATCTCCTGTATGTCAGATATAATCTTCCATACTTCCATTTTGTAGTAGCAATTTTCTCCTGGCAATTCATATCAATCATCCCAGTCAGTAGAGTAACTCCCTTCTTTAATTGTTTAACTGTTGATTCAATAGTGTCAAGGATCACAAAGTGGGTGGGTGTCAGTCTCAACTTCCCATCCAATAGATTAATTGTGTCTCCTCCCAATGAAACTAAGTCTTCTAGACCTGCAGAGTCTGAGGTTATGGGGACTGGAAGCAAAGATTTTGCTAGTGGAAATATTGCTCATAGAAAACTAGGGATAACAGAGAATGGAGACACTACCATTTCTTCCCTTTTATTCCTGGCTAAGAAAGAAATAGCTCTATATACTGGATGCTGATTTAGAGCATATACAGCTTCCTCCAGGGCACTGTCCTAACCCTGTATATTTATTTTCCCTACTTCCTCACGCAACTTATTCCTTCAGGGCCTGCTCAAGCATGATCTCATCCATACCACTCTTCATTCATAATGGAATACTACTGTGCATGCCCAGCTTAATGGCTTCATGTATCAAAACGACACCCAGTTCACAAAGGAAAGTTAAGTTCACATGATAACTTGGTAGTCCATGGTGAAGCGGTAAGTATCTGTTAAGTCCAGGATGGATACATATATAAACATTTATACATACATACATATATTTCATTTCCCTGGAAAATCCTGACTAATACAGACCCTTTCAATAAATTTGGCCTGACTTAACTTTATACTCCTTGCTCCATTATTCCACACCCATATTATCCATTCCCACACACACTCTCCATATTTCTATCTATATAAATTGTGGACAGGGGGGAGACACCATGCAGTTAATGCAGATCCTTGGGTGTTTAGTGCAGGACACTTCTTTACAAGTCACACTTTGATCCTCATCCTTTGCAGAGGGCTGGGAGTTGAGTCTAGTTGCAAGTCTAGAAGCAAAGATGGTGGTGCTGGCAGGTCATGAGGAGAATCAGTATTGCTTTGTAAGGTAACTACTACAGAGAAAACCACTGAAGGTACTTCAGGCTAAAGACTAGTAAACTCCTCATCAGTGAATAGTCTACATCATTTTTAAAATTTGTTAGTCTTATCAAATATACTCACACACATATATAC
This sequence comes from Spilogale gracilis, assembly GCA_004023965.1. Taxonomy (NCBI): domain Eukaryota; kingdom Metazoa; phylum Chordata; class Mammalia; order Carnivora; family Mephitidae; genus Spilogale; species Spilogale gracilis. The sequence goes on from PITA01004451.1 coordinate 79,382, forward strand.
ACTTCATCCTGTAATTTAACATCTTCCACATATTTCAGGTAACACATTTCTCTACTGTGAGATGTACTGGAGACTTACAAAAGTCATTAAATGATTATGAGTCTGTTTCTAGATATTTCTTATTATGTTTTTATGTTCTACTACAAATCATCGAATAGGGAAAACAAAGGCTCAGATGGAGCCTGTGGAAGTTATTTTCCGAGTCTAAATCCAGCCATAAAATGCATATTCTTTGAGGTAATTTCATCTTTATTTTATATAAATTTACATTCGACTTTCTCTTTATCCATGAGTGGTTCATTTCCTCTCTCTCTCTCATCCATCAGGCTCATCACAATACATTGTTTCCTTTATACATCGGAAGCTCCCAATAGACTTCAAAATGTATTTTGTTTTGTTTTCCCAACAAATTTATCTTTTACTATCTCTTTGCATTGAGATATACATTTTTAATACAATATATATTTTAAGGATTTCATATAAACAAACACAAGATTAAAATTTTTTGATAAGTCAATATATACAAGGCATTGTACTAATTACATAAAAATAAGGGAGACTGACAGAGAGACTTCCTTCTTAAAATCCATTGTAGAGTCCATGTGAAAGATTACTATAATATTGTCCCTGTCTTTAATGAAAAAGATAGATATGTAAGCATACGTAGTCATATGAGGGACAATAAAGCATTAGAATAGAGATGTGTGTAGACTACCATGGTCACATGTGGTAGACAGAATTCTAAGATGGTTCCCTAGATTTCTGTTCACTGGTACACAGGCCCTATGTAATCCCTTCCTCTTTAGTTGTAACCTGATTTGTAAGTATGAATGGATATCACTCCCATAATTATGTTATATTTTAAAGCTAAGGGATCTAGCAGATTTGATTAAATCCTGAATCAGGTGACTTGGAGTTAACCAAAAGAGAGATTATTCTAGTGGATCTGAGTTAATCAGTTCAGCTCTTAACAGAACTCAACTGCTTAAAACAGTAGACACTCTCTTCTGTTGGCCCTGAGGAAGCAAATCACCATGTTGTGAAGAGGACCATGTATCAGGAAATTGCAGATCCCTCTGGGATTTGAGAGCCTCAGTCCTACAAACACAATGCATTGAACTCTCCAAAATCGAAATGAGCTTAGAAGAGCACTCTGAACTCCAAATGAGAATCCAGTGGGGATGTACACTTTGATTTTGACCCTGTGAAATCCTGAATGAGAATTCAGTTATAGTACAGCTCAGGTATTGCTACCTTCAGAAAATGTAAGATAATGAAGTATAGGAAAATGTAGTTGAAGCACTTTGGAAGCTAAATTTGTAATAAATTATTTTTTAGCAATAGAAAATAAATATACCTTGCAAAGGAGAGAGTAAACAATTCAAAATGAGGTCACCAATGTCTCCTTTTAAGACACATTTCCAAACTGATCAGAAGCTTTCTAGGTGCTTTTCTTCCTTTGATCCCAGCTGTTAGTGCTGATTTTAAGCATTTCCTGTCTTCTCAAAAGGGAGTGCTCTTAGGAATACCTGCCAGTGAAATAGGCAGTCAGCCAAATCATAGAGTCTCAGTTCCAATAAATTCTACTGAGGGAAGAGAAGAACAAGCCAGCCTTGAGTGTTGCCACAGGCTTGCTTGTCTTAGATTTCACAGACTATATTCTAATCAGGTTTTGTCTTTTTCATCACTCAGATATAAATTCTATGAATTCAATAAGCCAATGGTTTCAGAATGATTTGGGCAGATTTACATATCATTGGAAAAGGTATCTCTTTTATAGGAATTCCTTAACTGGGTGGGAGTTATTCTCTCTAATAACATTTTTCCCCAACTCCCAATATGGATGTCTAATTTCCTCATGTATAGACTAGAGATTTAAGCTACATGCATTTGGTTATTTTCTCTGCACCTTCTCATGCTGAGTGGTTTAGAAAGGCATTCTTATCTTAGTTCCTAGACAGTTGCAATTGCTCTGCTTATAAAAATGAACATAACTCCCAGTTAATATGTAGTATTTAAAGATCTTTGATTTTAAATGGACCATATAATTTAATGGCATCATTTCAACCTGTGCTTATTTTTAGATTAATTTTAAACCAAATCATTTGATTCCACTAATGATAATCTTTCAATAGTTCCCATCATTCAAACAGTGCTACCCAATAGAGTAATAACTAGTCTCATGCAACTGTTTAGATCTAAATTTGAATTAAGCAAAAAAGTAATAATAATTTTGTCCAATCTCACTAGCCACTTTTCAACTGTTCAGTAACCACAAGTGGTTAGTGTCTTCCATATTAGACAATGAAGATTATAGAACATTTCCATCACAGCAGAAAGGTTTATTGAACAATGCTGAATTAAGCTGATTCCTAGGCAATATATTTAAGCTTTTCATAGTTTATCTTCTCTACATTTTCTAATCTAATTCCCCCTTTTCGTCACAGTTATCCAGTGCTTTAACCATTCTAAATCACTTATGTTTCACAAATTGGATATTATTTAACTTTTGGACTTGCCTTTTTCAGAGTCTTTAATACTATTCATTCTCTTGTCCAACTGGTGAATTTCTGCCAATCCTTTGGCTCTCAGCCCAGATATCACCTCTGAAAAAATGCTTTTCTTGATATTCTCAAATACGGATAGGTATTTTCTCCTCTGTACTATCATGGTGACTTATTCACACCTTGATTATAGTAATGTTTATATGGATGTGATTCCTTCACATGGATTTGTGCTATTATTGATTGATCATGCCTCTAGAGGAAAGGGACCTATTCTCATGTCCCTCTATGCCACATATGTAACAGGCAGTATTTATTAATTTGACCATTCATATACTTATTTTCCTCACATACTATTTACTGACTGAGTGGGTGCAATAACTTTATACAATGATTTTGGAAGGAAACCAAAAATAATCCATATGCTACTCATCAAAAGTTGACCTTATAAGAAGGAAGTTACAGTAAGACAAAGGGCAGAGCAAGAAGCTTCTTTAGGCAATAAATATGACTTGGCAGACAGTGAAAAATTAATAACTTGTACATCTCTCCTTCTTGAAACTCTATAAAATTAGATAACTTCTTAGGTAGAAAACTGAATATATCTCAGATCTTTTACAGTCCCATGGGTCTTAGCTCCCACAGAAATTGGGAGGTACTCAGAACAGTGAAGGTGTTGAGTTTCCCCCCATAATTTGGTGGGGGAGGGGAAGGGACAGGTGTCCTGTGCATTTTAATTCCATCACTGTATACGTAACCAACCTCAGTTGATAATATACTCACTTGGACATTTTTTAAAATGCTAATTACACAATTCTCTCCATCATATTGTTCTGTCTCATCCCAAAAAGTGGCTAATTGAAAGAAGAGAAACAAACTCTATGATGTGCTATTGGTAAATGTTTCATTTAGAGTTGTGAATAAAAATATTGCTTCACTGTCTCAATGTTAGGCATACTTTTTGTTTGTTTTGGTAGTCTTTAAAATAAAATCAAAATTCTCTAGTAACTTCCTCTGGCAAAAGCAGAAGAGCTCTACAGATTTTAGTCTAGCTGCCTGCCATCAGTCACAGAGTTGGAAAGGCCCTCTAGCACACAAGCCCATCTAAGTGACGCAGAAGAGTCTTTTTCAAGGGTCTTGGAACATGCAATCACTTGGCTGCCACCAAAAATTTCTAGAGGAAAGGAATCTGCAAGTCCAATAGACCAGAGGGTCTTCTGGCTCTGCCAAGAAGAGTGACAGAGGCTGTAAAACTGTCTGGTCTCTTCTGCTAAATGTCTTGCCAGAAATCACACAGCCTCAGAGCTGTTGAAAATACGACTGCTTTATTTCAAAATGCGCCCTGCAAGGGATGCTGCTTCCTACTCTCTTGCGCCATCTACTGGAGCTTACTCAAAACACTGATCTAGTTAACATTCAGCTAAGAAAATTAAGTTCCAGACTACCTTTCACTCCCCTGTTGTTTCCCCTTGAGGGTGAAATCTTCAAGAAGCAAAGAGTCTGACAGCCAGTAATTTGAATTTGTTTGCAGAATATTTTTTAAAGCAAAAAAAGAACAATGGGCAAGTTGAATAAAGTAAAATTCACTGTGAGCACCATACCTACTTTCTTAACTTCTCTTCCTGAATTTTTGCCTTTTAGTATTTTTCCAACACTTTTCTCCCTTTTAAAATTTAGCTTGCAATTTGTGGTAATTATACCAGTAATTTGCAGAGGCAGAATAGGTCCTGGATTTGAAGTCAGATGATAAAAATTCAGTCCTGACCTGCATGCATTAATAGCAGAGATTCACCAATTTTCTTCAAGTAACTAGGATAGATAGTCTTACTTACGGGGATTGCATTAAAAACTCTGGTCTGACAAGAGGCACTCTATAATATTTATACTATCTCTAATTATGGAACACCCATCATCAATTCAGACCTCCCCCATGCTCTCCTATTTCCTTTTTCCAACTTGCCTATGGCCTTTTTTATTATTATTATTAATAATAAACTGTATCTCTTAGAGCAGATTAGATTTAAAAACATGAACAAAGTACAGAGATTTCCCACACACCATATCTCCTCTAGCCCCCTAGAATTTCCTTTATTATGAACATCTTTCTTTAGTAGATACCTTTGTTATAATTGATGAAGTAATATCAATACAGCCTTAGTAACTAAAGTCCATAGTTAACCTTTGGGTCCACTCTTTGTGTTGTACAGTTCTATGGACTTTGACAAATTCACAATGCCAAGTATCCACCACTGCTGTATCTTATGGAATAGTTTCACTGCCCTAAAAATCCCCTGTGCTCCACGCATCCACCACCCACAACCACTGCTAACCACTGATCTTTTTACTCTCTCTATAATTATGTGTTTTCTGGCACGTCATAGAATTGGAATCATGCAGTACCCTTTCCTAATTGCCATTTTTCACTTAACAAATTTGCATTTAAGGTTCTTCTATGTCTTTCTGTGATTTGATAACACTTCTTTTCATTGTTGAATAAATATTCCCTTAAATAGATGGACCACAGCTGGCTTATCCATTCGCCTACTGAAGATCCCTGGGTTGCTTTCGTGTTGTGGCAATTATGAAAAAAAGCTGCTATAAACATTTACAGGCAGGTTTTTTGTGGTAGGACTATGTTTAGCTTTAACAAAAACTCCCAAATTTTCTCCCAAAGTGGCTGTAGCACGGACAATAAACGAGAGTTCCTGTTGCCCTATATCTTCACTAGCACTGGCACTGTCAGTATTTTATTTTACCCATTCTATGTACGTGTGGAAGAGCTTTTGATTTTCCTTCTTCTAAAAGCTCTTGGAGGTTCATTGTAACCTCCCCTGCTGACTAACCTCCAGGCCCTTATGAGACTGAAAGATCTTAATGAATGTATCCAGCTTTCCTCACTCCTGTATCTCCAGCGATGACCAGATTTGGCATGTAGAAGGTCCCACTCATTGAATGCAGTCTCCTGACACCAATTTTTTTGTCCCACTGTCCTTGAAACGTGTTTCTGTCTAGCCACATCATTCTGAGCACCTCATTTTGTGGTTGCATGGCCTTGGGCAAGTCACATGATCTATCTGAATATCTAGGTACTTATCTAAAAATAGAACTTTCAATGAGCTCCTTGACAATCTTAAAGATTTTAGTAAATATGAAATGAGTCAAATATGAAGCTTCTGTGTATGATGCACAATATAAAAGTCAATTATTTTAAATTATATGCACATATATTGGGAAACCGCCTAATTCAGGAAATACAAAAAATCTGTCTACTTCAAAATGTCTTACTTGTCTCTGTTCTAGAATACATTACATCACACACACACACACACACACACACACACACACACACACACACAAACTAGTGTCTGAATTGAATAACTAGGCCAAATCATGGTAATATTTGAGAAAATGTCTACATACATGATAATGTACCCCCAAACACTTGTTCCTCAATATAATACTGGGAAAATTATTTTAAATTCAGGAAAGTTAAGTGTATTGTATATTCTTTTAGTTATTTCATATGACCAAGTATCTGATTATAATAGAAGTAGTTGATGTGGACAATTTAAAAAATATTTTTTAAATTTATTTACTTGAGATAGAGAGATTGTAAGTGAGAGAGCAGGAGTGGGGGAGAGGAGGCAGAAGTAGACTCCCTGCTGAGCAGGGAGCCCAAAAATCACAGGGTAGGGCTCAGTCCCGGGACTCCAGGATCATGACCTAAGCTGAAGGCAGACACTTAACTGACTGAGCCACCCAGGTGCCCTAAAGTTGTCTGTTTTTTAGATAAAATCTTTTGGCCCCTTTCATAATTTTCTATTTATGGATATTTTCAAGTTTATCTTCTTTTGTTTTTAATACACAGTAAGGACTGTTTATATTCTGTCTCTAAGAAGCCCAAATACCCGTAATCATTGTGGGTATATTTCTGCTACTTACTGTTTCTGCTATTCCTGGCATATAATGTCATGAATCTTTATGTGCTTGGTATTTTTAACTGTGTGCTGCTCATAGTCTTGAAAAATTACCTATATGGATAGTTCAAAAGTTAAAAAACAACGATCTAAAGATCCACCTTGGTTTCTTGAAGGTACCAACGGGCACTACAACTGTCCAATGACTTTGAAATGTATTCACAATCTGTTGGTTATTTTATAACTAGTAATACTTATTACTTTGGACTGCAAATGTGTTATTCAAGTGGGCTACGATTATGATTTCTTTTTTTTTTTTTTTTAAGATTATGATTTCTTAGGGCTTTTCCTGGAATGCAACTTTGTCTGATGGTGAGAGGATGGAGGGCAGATTTACTTTTGATTTACCTTGATTCTAAAGCTGTAATTCTCTCAAGCCCTAGTTTAATGTAGGCAGACTCTCTTATCAACTTGCTTATCTTGGGTGGTTGGTAGGCTTTGGGGCATAACTCTATTGTCCTATGTTTAAGCCATCAAAACTAAAGTGCAAATTATCTTTGAATAATAATTGCCTTTGTGACAAAAATAGCTCCAGTACTCCCTTACTCTTGGGTTTCAGGTTTTCCTTAGACTTGGCTTGGTAATTCCTTACTACTTCATCCGCTTTTTGATGGTTTTTGAAAGGTAGTCATAAAATATTTTATCCAGCATCTGTTGTTGGTTTCAATGGGAGGATTAGTTTGAATAACCCAACCTGCTATATCCCTGGAAACAGAACAAGACATGCAACATTTTCTAAACAAATTGCTTAAATTGAGTTTGAATCTAAGTCTGATTCAAAGTGGAACAGGACACTTTGTAAAAACAAACCTGGCCAGAAATTAAATTCATGAACCCACCCCAGGGTCTCAGGAATAGTAATACTATTATTCTGTAATAAGTATGTACTGGCAAGAATTTTGCAGTGTGCTTTTCAGGGAACCAAAGTACAGCTGAAAACTGACTTTAAAAAAAAAATCGACTCCATACTTGAAGAGAAATTTTCATAATTGTAGATAGAGAAACAAAGATCCCTCTCAAATATTAACAAAGGGTCTTTTTAAAGAAACAACACCTCAATCAAAACTGCCGTTATACAAGGATGGAAGGCACAGAAGAATGTCAAAACGCTGTTAATAATCAAAGAAGAGAAACTGAAGAAATGGAAGCCAGTCCTACCAGAAATCCTTTAAGTCTCATAACTAAAGTTTTTATCAATTTCATAATAATGAAATATTATAACTTTATATCATTCATGAATTTAATTTTATTATATACCTCTAGTTAATTTAGACTATATTATGTAAGTCTCCTTTACTAAAACTTGAGTTCAATCATTATTTACCAACCCTCTTGGACTCTTTAATAAACATTACAAGCTAATATATCCAGGTCAGTGTCATAGGTAAATATCCAGACCCAGAGAACTGTGCTTTTCCCAGAATGTTTACCAAGCCAGGCTAATTTCTGGCTGGCTATCTACGAAATTAAGAAGCAGATACATAAAGGAAAAGAAGTACATGGTGTGCTTGCCTTTGTTTGTTTTGTTTTATGCTCTGGGCAGGAATATCTGTACTTTGGAAGTTCTATAATTATGTAATATACACATTTCTTTCAGTTCAACTCTCTTTTTTAAAATTCTCTTATCTAAATGTTTGACCTCTAAAAGATGGTTCATTAAAAAGCTTAATCATAACATGTCAAGTTTAAAATGGCTTTTTATGGAGACCTTCATTACTTGAAAGGCTTTGTCATCCACTTTCTTGATCAAAATAGGTAGTGACCTGTAAAGCAGCCAAGAAATTTATACTTGGAGTGGCTTTTTCCTGATGGATGAAAGAGCAGGCAAAGATTCTTCCTGGTAATGTGTGGGTGGATAATTTTATCTGACAACCACATTATGAATGAGGCAATAGGAGCATGAAGTAGTTCACAGCATTTACTTCTATCAAGTTCTGCTGATTAAAAAACCAAGGTGTGGTTCAAAAATTATCTGAGCCTCCAATAATTTCTGGCTTCGCTATAAGTCAGACTACATGAGAATACACCAGAGGCTCTGGAAAGGAAGCCATGTCATCATTGGCAAGAAGAATTCTAGAATTGGTCCCAGTTGGCTTAACTGAGCCTTCCAGTGCTGCATGAAGGATGGAACTGGTGCATGTAATGGCATAAAGCCTCATATATTAAGACTGACTATCACTCACAGCAGTTGTAAGCTTTATCAGAAATTCTAGATACAGGCATCTCTTCAAAATCTAGGCACTGAAAGGATCTTTTGTAATATTGCATACTGTATAACAAGCATTGTCCTCTGCAGGTTTGGATCTTCTGGGAGTCTGTACTCTGTCAAGGCCTTTGGCAGAGATTCAGGTAGAGAAACATTTACTTTAAAATGATTAATGATTCCCAGCTCTACTTTGCCAAGGACCACGCTTTTTGTCCTCTCTTTTTGGTCACTGATCCTGAAACCCTTCTGCAACTTACTCAGCTTTCAAATTAACATGTATACTTTGAAAAATATACATACTTGATTAGATCTTTCTTTTCCCTGGAAACTGACCATGGCAGACTCTCTTGGACAAGTACTGTATAAATATCTATTTAATCAGTATTATTATTTGAATGGTGTAATTTAATTTGTCCATTTCTAAACCACATTTATGGGCCAGCTGGTAAAGCCAGGATTCCAAGATACGACCTTTATTTGATAAGGATTTAATAATGCATTTACTGTAACAGTGTGTAGCACCACACATTACACAGTAATACCATTAAACTATTCCACAGTAAACAATATGAGAGCTAAGACTCATTTTTTCCAGTGTATGTGACCTAGAACTAAGAAGGCAAAAATCTCAGATGGTTATAAATATAAATTATATTATAATTCACTCATATGAGTAAAGACATAGATCTTTCAAGCAAGTGAAAAAAAATTTTAAGATTTTATTTATTTATTTGACAGAGAGAGAGATCACAAGTAGGCAGAGAGGACGGCAGAGGGAGAAGAAGAAGCAGGCTCCCTGGTGAGCAGAGAGCCTGATCCCAGGACCCTGAGATCATGACCTGAGCCCAAGGGAGAGGCTTTAACCCACTGAGCCACCCAGGCACTGGCAAGTGAAAATTTTTACCCCAAGTCTCTTTTCTTAAATGTGCTTTGCTGTGACGAAAGGCTCTTTTTTCCCCTCCCTTTAGGTAGGAGAAATAAGGGGGTAGAAGTACTGTGTTTTGGTCGATTTATGAGTGTATGCATGTATGTCTGTATTTCCTGAAATACCAGTTAAAATAGCATAATTCATTAACATAATTTCCTATATTGTAATTTAAATATAAATTTAGGTCTCAAGTTTTAAAATAATTTAATTTTTGTTTAGAGTGAGCAGAAAAAAAATGAAACAGTAGGAAACCATTTTTGGGATCAAACTTTCTCATCACTATTTATAAGAAAAAGATTGGTTGAGAGAAATAATTTATAGGACATCCTCAAACTGGCAAAATTTGGTAAGAAAACTTGCTTAACACCAGGAGGTAGACAATCCGTACTTGGCTCTCTGGTAGGCTGAGGCAATTTATACAAAGTTTTTAAAGCATCTATCAAACTAAGAACTAATCCATGATGACGATGACATTCTATAATTAAGAATTATAGAAAGTCTCCATCTTTATTGTCTTTTGACTTGTACTTATATTATAAGAAGTGATATTTAGAACTAAGATCTATTGCAAATAAAAGCTTGCAATCTTCCCCTTACAACAAATCTCATATCCATGCATGAATGCAGGTATTCTTATGAATCAACCATTACTAGATTTCTTTTTTTTTTTAGACCTTAGTGTGTTTTTGTTTCTTAGATTATTCCACAAGCATTTATTAAGCACCTTATGTAAGAAACCCTGTTCTAGAAGTGGGAATTTGGCAACAAATATATAAAAACTCCTATGTCAAGAAACTGGTAAAGTATTTGATGATTTAAAATAGAGGTCCACAACTATGGCTCCTGAGTCAAATCAGAGCCGCTTCTTTCTCTCCTTTTTAACAGCTTTATTAAGGTATTACTAATGTTAGAGAACTTCATATATTTAATGTGTACAATTTGATGAGTTTCAACATATGCAATCATCCATGACACTTCACCACAATTAAGGTAATAGACATATCCAACACCTCTGGAAATTCCTTTCTGCCCCTCCATTTTTGCTTGTTGTGTTGCTATTGTTATTGCAAGAGCACTTAACATGAGTTCTTCTTCCTGACAAATATGGAAGTGCACAACATCATACTGTTAACTACAGGCACTGTGTCGTACAGATTTCTAGAACTTATTCAACAAGCATAACTGAAACTTTTACCCACTGAACATCAATCCCTCATCCCCCACACACACACTCAGCCCCTAGCAACCACCACCGTATTATCCATTTCTATGAGTTTGCCTGTTTTTGATGTGTGTGTGTGAGAGATAGGTTTTTATTTATTATTTTTTATTACATTATTTTATTTTTTCACTATTCTAAGATTCATTGTTTATACCCTACACCGAATGCTCAATGCAATTTATGCCCTTAATACCCACCACCAGGTTCACCCCTCCCCCCACTCACCTCCCTTACAAGACCCTCAGTTTGTTTCTCAGGGTCCAAAGTCTCTCATGCTTCATCTCCCTCTCTAGTTTACCTCAATTCACATTTCCTTTGCTTCTCTTAACGTCCTCCATGTTACTCCTTATGCTCTACAAGTAAGTGAAAGCATATGATACATGACTTTCTCTGCTTGGCTTATTTCCCTCAGCATATTCTCATCCCATCCTGTCCATGTTGCTGCAAAAGTTGGGTATTCATCCTTTCTGATGGAGGTGTAACAGTCCATTGTGTGTGTGTGTGTGTGTGTGTGTATATATATATATATATATATATATATATATATATATATATATCACACTTCTTTATTCATTCGTCTGTTGAAGAGCACCTTGCCTCTTTCCACAGTTTGGCAATTATGCCCATTGCTGCTATGAATATTGGGGTAAATATGACCCTTCTTTTCACTACATCTGTATCTTAGGGGTAGATACCCATTAGTGCAATGTGCAATTGCAGGGTCATACGGTAGCTCTATTTTTAATTTTTTAAGGAATCTCCCACTGTTTTCCAAAGCGGCTACACCAACTTGCATTCCCACCAACAGTGTAAGAGGGTTCCCCTTTCTCCACAGCCTCTCCAACACTTGTTGTTTCCTGTCTTGTTAATTTTGGCCATTCTGACAGGTGTATCTCAATGTGGTTTTAAGATGGTATCTCAATGTGGTTTTGATTTGAATTTCTCTGATACCTAATGATGACGAACACTTTCTCATGTGTCTGTTAGCCATTTGTATGTCTTCTATGGAGAAGTGCCTCTTCATGTCTCCTGCCCATTTTTTGATGTGATCATCTTTTTTTAAGGGTGTGTTCAGTTTGAGAAGTTCTTTATAGATCTTGGATATCAGCCCATTGTCTGTAGTGTCATTTGCTAATATCTTCTCCCATATTTTGTGGGTTGCCTCTTTGTTTTATTGACTGTTTCCTTTGCTGTGCCGAAGCTTTTTATTTTGATGAAGTCCCAAAATTTCATTTTTGCTTTTGTTCTCTTTGCCTTTAGAAATGTGTCTTGAAAGAATTTGCTGTGGCTGATGTCAAAGAGGTTACTGCCTATGTACTCCTCTAAGATTTTGATGGATTCCTGCCCCACGTTGAGGTCTTTCATCCATTTCAAGTTTATCTTCATGTATAGTGTAAGCAAATGGTCAAGATTCATTCTTCTTTACGTAGCTGTCCAATTTTCTCAGCAGCATTTATTGAAGAGACTGTCTTTTTCCACTGGATACTTTTTCCTGCTTTGTCAAAGATTATTTGACCATAGAGTTGAGGGTCCATATCTGCGCTCTCTACTCTGTTCCATTGGTCTATGTGTCTGTTTTTGTGCCAGTATCATGCTGTCTTGGTGATCACAGCTTTGTAATAAAACTTGAAATCAGGCAACATGATGTCCCTCGCTTTGTTTTTCTTTTTCAACATTTCCTTAGCGATTCAGGGTCTCTTCTGGTTCCATATAAATTTTAGGATTGTTTGTTCTAGCACTTTGAAAAATGTTGGTGGAATTTTGATCGGGATGGCATTGAAAGTATAGATTGATCTGAGAAGTATAGATATTTTTACAATGTTTATTCTTCTGTTCCATGAGCATGGAATGCTTTTCCATCTTTTTGTGTCTTCTTCAATTTCTTTCATGAGTGTTCTGTAGTTCCTTGCATACAGATCCTTGACTTCTTTGGTTAGGTTTATTCCAAGGTATCTTATGGTCTTTGGTGTTATAGTAAATGGAATTTATTTTCTGATTTCCCTCTCTATATTTTAATTGTTAGTGTATAAGAACACAACTGATTTCTGTGCATTGATTTTGTATCCTGCCACATTACTGAATTTTGTATGAGTTCTAGTAGTTTGAGGGTAGAGTCTTTAGGGTTTTCCATATAAAATATCATGCCATCAGTGAAGAGAGAGAATTTGACTTTTTATTTGCCAATTTGTATACCTTTAATTTCTTTTTGTTGTCTGATTGCTGTTGCTAGGACTTCTAACACTATGTTGAACAGCAGTGGTGATAGTGGGCATCTTGTCTTGTTCCTGATCACAACAGGAAGGCTGTCAGTTTTTCCACCATTGAAAATTATATTTTCTGTAGGTTTTTCATAGATAGATTTTATGAAGTTGAGGAATATTCCCTCTATCCCTATATTTCGAAGAGTTTTAATCAGGAATGGATGCTGTATTTTGTCAAATGCGTTCTCTGCATCAATTGAGAGGACCATATGGTTCTTCTCTCTCCTCTTATTGATTTATCACATTAATTGATTTGCAAATGTTGAACAACCTTTGCATCCCAGGGATAAATCCCACCTGGTCATAGTGGATAATCCTTTTAATGTACTGTTGGATTTAGCTAGGATCTTTTTAAGAATCCTGGCATCCATGTTTGTCAGGGATATTGGTCTGAAATTCTCCTTTTTGATGGAGTCTTTGCCTGGTTTGGAGAGTAAAGTAATGCTGGCTTCACAGAAAGAGTCTGAAAGTTTTCCTTCTGTTTCTATGTTTTGAAACAGCTTCAGGAAAAGAGGTATTATTTCTTCTTTGAATGTTTGGTAGACTTCCCCAGGGAATCCAGCAGGTCCTGGGCTCTTGTTTTTTGGAAGGTTTTTGATCAATGCTTCAATCTCGTTACTAGATATTAGTCTATTCAGATTGTCAATTTCTTCCTGTTTCAGTCTTGGAAGTTTATAGGTTTCCAGGAATGCATCCATATCTTCTAGGTTGTTTAACTTATTGGCATATAACTGTCCATAGTAATTTCTGATGATTGTTTCTATTTCCTTGGTATTAGTTGTGATCTCTCCCCTTTCATTCATAATTTTATTAATCTGGGTCCTCTCCCTTTTCTTTTGGATTAGTTTGGCCAATGGTTTATCATCTTATTGATTCTTTCAAAGAAGCAGCTTCCAGTTTCTTTGATGTGTTCTACTATATCCCTAGTTTCTAATTCATTGATCTCTGCTGTAATCTTAAGTATTTCCCTTCTTGTGTGTGGGGTTGGCTTAATTTGTTGTAGATTTTCCAGTTCTTTAAAGTGTAAAGTGAGTTGGAATATTTTGGATTTTTCAATTTTTTTTGAGAGAGGCTTGGATGGTTATGTATTTCCCCCTTAGGACTGCCTTTGCCATATCCCATAGGTTTTGGATCAATATATCTTCATTCTCATTGGTTTCCATGAAATGTCTAAGCCCTTCGTTGATTTCCTGTTGATCCAAACATTCTTGAGCAAGAGAGTCTTTAGCTTCCCAGTGTCTGAATTCCTTCTGAACTTTTTATTGTGGCTGAGTTCCAGTTTCACAGCATTATGGTCAGAGAATACACAGGAAGTAAACTCAATCTTTTGGTATCAGTTGAGCCCTGATTTGTGACCTAGTATGTGGTCTATTCTGGAGAAAGTTCCATGTGCACTTAAGCAGAATGAGCATTCTGTTGTTTTAGGGTGGAATGTTCTGAATATATCTATGAGATCCATCTGGTCCAATCTATCATTTAAAGTTCTTGTTTCTTTGTTGATTTTCTGTTTAGATGATTTTTCCATTGCTGAGAATGGTGTATTAAGATCTCCTACAATTAATATATTCATATCAATATGACTCTTTATTTTGCCTAACAGTTGGCTTGTGTAGTTGACTGCTCCCATGTTGGGGGCATAAATATTTACAATTGTTAGATATTCTTGGTGTATAGACCCTTTAAGAATGATGTAGTGTCCTACATCACTGGCTACAGTCTTTAGATTAAAATCTAATTTGTCTGATATGATAATTGCTACCTCAGCTTTCTTTTGAGGTCCATTGGCATGAAAGGTGGCTCCCTATCCCCTCACTTTCAGTCTGGATGTATCTTTAAATTCAAAATGTATCTCTTTTAGATAGCATATGGATGGGTCCTGTCAGTTTATCCAGTCTGCAATCCTGTGATGTTTTATTGAGCATTTAGGTAATTCACGTTAAGAGTGACTATTGAAACATACATCTTTATTGACATCATGTTGCCTGTGAAGTTTTTGCTTTTATAGACTGCCTCTGTAAATTTCTGTTCTGTGTCACCAAGGCTTGTTCTTCTTTTATAGAAACCCTCCGTAATATTTCTTAATATTGCTTGGAGGTCACATAATCTTTTAGCCCTTGCCAGTCCTGGAAGCTCTTTATCTCTCCTTCCATTTTGAAAATCAATCTTACTGTGTACATTATCCTTGGTTGCATATTTTTTTCATTTAATTTCCTGACTATGTCTTGCCAGGTTTCTGTAGGCATGTATGACATTATTCGGATGGTCCTCCCTTGTACATAAGGGATCTCTTCCCCCTAGCTGCCCTTAAGATATATTCTTTGAATTTATGATTCATGAATTTTGCAATTATGTGCCTGGAGGTTTTTCTAGCCTGGTTGATCTTGGGGGGGTGTCCTCTCTGCCTCTAGGACACAAACACTTGTTTCATTCCCCAGTTTAGGAAAATTTTCATCTAGGATTTATTCAAATATATCTCCTCGCCTTCTCTCTCTCAACTCCCTCAGGGATTCCAATAATTCTGATATTTGAGTGTTTCTTGGTGTCATTTATTTCCCCTTCTATTTTCATGGCATTTTAGCTATTTGTTCCAAGACTTCTCCTGCTCCTCCTTCTCAATCAATCTGCCTTCTAGATTACTAATGTGATCTTCTGCTTCACTTACCCTAGCTGTTAAGAGTATTTAGATTAGATTGGATCTCATTGATAGCATTTTTAACTTCTGCCAGGTCAACTTTCACTTCCACCCTTAGAGTTTCTATCTTGCCACTAATGGTCTTTTCCAACTTAGCCATTGCTTGGATGATTGCTACCCTGAATTCCATTTCTGTTATATTGTTTATTTCCATATCCAGCAGTTCTGCGGCAGGGGTTTCAGCCTCTGAGTTTTTCTTCTGTTGGGTGTTCCTCCTCTGGGTTATATTGGTGAGGGGTGGTTGAGGTGATGTATAGCTGAATATGTCAACCACAATCCAAGTGAGTTGTCCATTAGAAGGTTTCTGAGCAATCAGAAGTCACCATCAAAAAGGAAGAAGAAAGAAAAAAAGAGAGAAAAAGAGAAAACAAAGCAAGAAAAACCTGACCAAAATGGGCCCCAATGGTAGGATTTATATTGTACAAAAATAAAAAAGAATAAACAAAAAGACCATCACAAGTAAAAGGGGGGAAAAGCAAAAAGCAAAAACCTAGCCCAAGAATAATATTTATATAGTACAAAGCCAAAAACAAATACACAGAATCACTGACAGAAGAATAAGATGGGAAGGTGAGTACAAGTCCTTGTTATGGGTCAGGAAAGTATTTCAGTTCTCCCTGGGTGTATCTTGTTATTATTGTTAGATAACTCAACTTTCTATAAATATAGGGAAATTAAAACTGGTTTATATATAGGGGTAGTATTGAATAGCTATGAGGGATTACTAAGAAGCTTAAATCTATATGCATATTTAAAAAAAAGAAACAAACACAAGTGTATGCATGCAAAAAAGTTCAAGTTAAATAATTATTATTGAATGTTGTATTAAATATCAAGTTGTAATAATAAGTGGGTTAAAAAATAAAAGAGCAAGAATTGTGAAAATGAATTTAAAATTTAAAAAATAAAAATGAAAAGAAGTTAAAAAATAAAATGAAAAGCTGTATCTATATAATATACAGGTTTTGGGGTAGTACCAGGAGCTTAATATATTGTTTATTCCTTGATGTTAGGGTTTTACAGTTTTATGGAGAACCTTTGGTGGTTGTCCTCTTGTTCTTCCGGCTTGCCTTTTGGGGGAGGGGCCTGCCACATTTTATTTTTCAGTAAATGTTGCTTGGGCTGAGTCTCCCAACCCTTATCAAAAGGCTGGGCTCTATGGAAGCCGGTTTTCCAGGCTTTTGTTCTCTGGAGGTTTTTGTTGTTTTGGAGGTTTTTGTTTTGCAGCTTTTTGCAGCTTGTTGGAGAGTCAGCAAAGTAAGTTGTCCGCACTCAGATCTCCATCTCAGAAAGAAGCCTCAGTCAGCTCCCCTCTGGATGGTCCAGGACACACAGATTTCCCCTCTGTATTCTCCCCTGCACCCCACTACCTCTCACAGGTAGCATGCACCCTCAGTTGCTAGCCAGAATGGCGCCCAAGGCCCCCGCTTGTGCCTTCACTCCCATGCCACAGAAACCGCATGTAATATTGGTTTATGTGAGCTTGTCGCTGTCCAGATGCTCTCTGGAGCCCACACCCACACTGGGTGCACTAGGGCCACATGGTCCCACACATTCCATGGAAGGCTGCGTCAAGAGTCACCTGCGTCACAGGTTGTGCGCACCAAGCCCCAGCGATGGTGCAAGTGAGGTCTCAGGGACTTCCCCCACTGCTGGGTTCCCTCAGGCACCAGGGAGCGCTTTCTACCGCTGGCCCTGAGCCACAGTTTTATGTCTCTGCCAGCGGCTGTCACATTTTCCCAGATGCCTCTTAAGACCCTTTGTATTTGAGTGCTTTTAACCAGACTACAATTTGATGCTGCTCCCCAAGCACAGGATGCTTTTGTTTTGGGGTACTACTTTCCAATGGGTTGCTTCTGGTGGCTTCCTCCCCCTTCTATTTCTCCTCCGAAATCAGTTCAAGAGCTCCTGCTCCCCTTTACCTCTCCACTGGTGCTCTTCTGCCCTCATAGAGATCCAGAAATGTGTAGTCTTACATCTCAGGCTGATTTCCTGGGTGTTCACAGTGTTCTGGTAGATATTTAGCTCATTACAGAGGACCATTTGAAACAGGGTCCCCTACTTCTCCACCATCTTGCCCCCCCTTGATGTCTTATATTAGTAGAACCTCACAGTATTTGGCTTTCTGTGACTGGCTTATTTCATTTAGCATGTTGTTTGAAATTACTTTCTTTTTCAAGGCTGAATAATGTATATGCCACATTTTCTTTATTTATTCACCTTTTGATACTTACTTGAATTGTTTCAATTTCTTACCTACTATGAATAATAAATTTATCTGCAATGAACATAGGAGTGCAGATTATCTTTCAAAATCGTTATTTTAATTTTTGGGTATATGCCCAGAAATAGGATTGCTAAATCATATGACATTTCTATTTTTAAATTTTTTTAAAGAAACTCCATATTGTTTTCCATAGATGCTAAATTATTTTATCTTCCATGTGCACAAGGGCCCAAATTTCTCCACATGCTCAATAAACTTATTTATTTATGTTTTTTTGGTAATAGCCATCCTAATGGGTATGAGGTGATATCTCACTGTAGCTTTACATTTCCTTGATAATTAATGACTTAGAACATCTTTTCATATGTCTGTTTGGCCATTCATGTCTTCTTTGGAGAAATGTCTGTTCAAGTTCATTGCCAACTTTTAATGGAGTTATTTCCTTTTTGCAATTGAATTGTAGGCATTCCTTATATATTTTCTAAAGTAACCCCCATCAGATAGATAACTTGCAAATATTTTCTGTCATTCTGTAGGCTGACTTTTCATTTTTTGTTAGTTGGTTGTTTTCTTTGCTATGCAGAAGCTTTTTAGTTTCATATAGTCTCATTTGTCTATTTTTGCTTTTGTTGCCTGTGCTTTTGGTGTCATATCCAAAAATCACTGCCAAGACCTAAGTCAAGAGACTTTGCCCTATTATCTCCTATGATTTTTAAAGTTTCAGGTATTATGTTTAAGCCTTCAATACTTTTGAGCAGATTTTTGTATATAGTGTTAGATAATATTCTGATTACATTCTTTTGCATGCATATATCTAGTTTCCCATCACCATTTGTTTAAAAACCTATCCTTTCTCTATTGTGAATTCTTAGTACACTTGTCAAAGAACAATTGACAGTATATGCATGGGTTTATTTTTGGGTTCTCTGTTCTGTTACATTGGTCAAGCTCTCTGTACCCATTCTGATACCATACTGTTTTAATTACTGTCGATTTGTAGTGTATTTTGAAATCAGAAAGTGTGAGGCTTCCAGTGTTGTTCTTTCTCAATACCACTTTGACTATTTGGAGTACTTTTTATGATGTGATATGAATTTTAGAATTTTTTTCTCTTTCTGTAAAAAATGCCACTAGGATTTCAACATCTATTACATCAAATGTGTAGGTTGCTCTGGGTTGTGTGAACATTTTAAGAATATTAAGACTTTTAATAAGTAAATATAGGATTTTTCCCATTTGTTTTTGTCTTCTTTAATTAGTTTCACCAGTTTTGCAGTTTTCAGTGTATAAGATTTTTATCCCTTAATTAAATTAATTGCTAAGTATTTTATTCTTTTTGATGTTATAAATGGATTGCTTTCTTAATTCATCTTTCTGATATTTCTTTATTATTACATAGAAATGCAAATTATTTTTATGTTGATTCTGTATCATGTAACTTTACTGAATTCATTTATTTCATGGTTTTTTGTTTGTTTGGTTGGTTGGTTTTGTTTGTTTTGTTTTGTTTTGTTTTGTTTTGTGGGTTCCTTAGAGTTTTCTACACATAGAATTATCTGCAACATAGAAAATTTTACATTATGCTTTCTGACTTAAATTAATTGATTTCTTTTTCTTGCCTGATTGTTCTGGCTAGAATTTCTAGTACTATGCTGAATAAAAGTGGTGAGAGTGGGTTTTTTTTCCTGTTATCAGAGAAAAATCTTTCAATTTATCACAAGTGAGTATGATGTTAGCTATGGACTTTTCATAGAAGATCTTTATTGTGTTGAGGTCCATTGCTTCTACACCTAGTGGTTTTCATGAAAAAGTGCCGAATTTTGTTAAATTATTTTTCTGTAACTATTGAGATAATCCTTGACTATTATCCTTAATTCTGTTAATGTGTCATATTTATTAAGGTGTATGTTGAAATACATGTGTCTCAAGAAGAAATCTTACTTGATCATGACATATGATCCTATTAATATATTGCTTAATGTATTGGTAATTACTTTGCGAGCATTTTGTTGGGAATTTTTGCATCCATGTTAATCAAGGGCACTGGCCTGTAAATTTCTTGTTTCTTGTAGTGGTTTTCTCTGGCTTTGCTCTCAGGTAATTTTGGCCTCATAAAATTTAGTTTGGAAGTATTCTCTCCTCTTCAGTTTTTTAGAATAGTCTGAAAAGAATTGGCAACAATTCTTCTTTAAATGTTTGGTAGAATTCACTAGTGAAGCCATCTGGTCCTGGACTTTTCTGTGTTGGAAGGTTTTTATTACTGATTAAATCGCCTTATTCATTACTGATCTGTTCAAGACCTTGTTTTTCTTCATGATTCAGTCTTGGTAGGTTGTGCGTAGCTAGCAATTTATCCATTTCCTCTGTTATCCAATCTGTTGGTAAATAACTGTTCACAATAGCCTCTTATGATCTTTTGTATTTCTGTGGTATAGGTGTAATATCTCCTCTTTCATTTCTGATTTTATTAATTTAAATCTGCTTTATTTTTCTTCATTAGACAAGCTAAAGACTTGTCAAATTTTTTTCTCTTTTCCAAAAACTACCTCTTGGTTTCATTGATCTTTTCTATTGTTTTTATAGCCCCTATCTCATTTATTTTTGCTCTAGCATTTAGTATTTCCTTTCTTTGGCTAACTTTAGGCTTAATTTATTATTTTTCTAGCTCATGGAGGCATAAATTTAGTGGGGGGTTTTAGATCTTTCTTAAAAAGATTTTATTTATTTATTTTAGAGAGAGAGAGAGAGAGAAAGCAGGGAGGGAAAAAGAAACTGAAGCACACTCTGCACTGAGCATAGAGCCCAATGCAGGGCTCAATCCCATGATCATATCATAGGCTGAGCCAAAACCAAGAGTCAAATGCTTAGCCAACTGAGCCAAGCAGGCACCACTAGAACTTTCCTTTTTAATGTGGGTGTGTATTGCCATAAAGTTACCTCTTATAACTGCTTTTGCTACATCCCATTAGTTTTGGTATGTTGTATTTTATTTAATTTTCATTTGCTTCAAGGAATTTTTTTGATTTCTCCTTTGATTTCTTCTTTGACCCTTGGTTGTTCAGGAATATGTTGCTTAACTTCCACATATTTGTGAATTTTCCCATTTCTGTTCTCTTATTGATTCCTAGTTTCATACCATTATGGTTGGAAAAAAATACTTGGTATAATTTCAGTCTTTTTAAATTTGTTAAGATTTTTTTTTATGACCTTACATAGATCTATCCTGGACAATATTCCATGTATGCTTGAGAAAAATGTGTATTCTACTGTTGTTGGAAGGAAAGTTCTGAATATATTTGTTAGGTTCCTTTGATCTACAGTGTTGTTCACGTTATCTGTTTCTTTATTTTCTGCCTGGATATGGTATCAAGTATTGAAAATTCAGTATTGGAGTCTCCTAACTACTATTGTGTTACCATGAATTTCTCCCTTCAGTTCTATTAATTTTTGCTTTATATATTTTGGTATTCTGATATTGGGTGCATATATAATTGCTATATATTCTTGATGAATATCCTTTATCATTATGTAATATCCTTTTTGGTGCCTTGTGACAGTTTTTGACTTAAAATGGATTGTGTTTAATATAAGTAAAACCACCCCTGTTCTCTTCTGATTACCATTTTCCTTGAATATCTTTCTCCACCCCATTAACAACGTGTGTTTTTGAGTCTAAAGAAAGTCCCCCTTAGGCACCTGGGTGGCTCAGTCATTTAAGCATCCACCTTCAGCTCAGATCATGATCCCGTGTCCAGGGATCGAGCACCATATCATATCCTGCTCCCTGCTCAGCAGGGAGTCTATTTCTCCCTTTCCCTCTGTCTGCTGCTCTGCCTACTTGTGCTCTCTATCTCTCTGTCAAATAAATAAAATCTAAAAAAGAAGAAAGAAGAAAGAAAGAAAGAAGAAAGAAAGAAAGAAAGAAAGAAAGAAAGAAAGAAAGAAAGAAAGAAAGAAAGAAAGTCCCTCATAGACAATAGACAACATGTAATTTGGTCTTGTTTTATTATCCATCAGCTATGTTTTGTCTTTTGATCAGGAAATTTAATCCTTTTACTTTTAAAGTAATTTTTAAAGTAATTATTCTTAGGGAAAAACTTACTATTGCATATTTTTTCTGCTTTGTAGTTCTTTTGCTCATCTTTTCTTGCTATCTTTCCTTGTGTTTTGTTGATTTATTGTGGTCATATAATTTATTTTTCTTTTGTGTATATTCTGTATTTTTTTTAGTAATCATGAGGCTTACATAAAACATCTTACAACAGCCTAGTTTAAGCCAATAACAACTTAAGTTCAATAACATATAAAAACTCTATTCTTTTTACTTCTCCTGCCCAACACACTTTATGTTATTGAAGTTACAATTTACATCTTTTTTTCCAACCAAAATTTTACTTAAATTCTAATTAGTTAACATATAGTATAATATTGGTTTCAGGAGTAGAATTTAGTGATTTGTCACTTACATATAACACCCAGTGCTCAACATAACAAGTGCCCTCCCTAATACCCATTACCCATTTAACCTGTTTCCCACCCACTTATTTCACTTGACATAATATACTCTATCTTCACCCACATTGTTGCAGATGGTAAGATTACATTCTTTTAATGGCTGAGTCATAGTCCATTGTATACATGTACCACATATTCTTTATCCATTCATCAGTTAATGGACACTTGGGCTCTTTCCATAGTTTGGCTATTGTTGATAATGTTGCTATAAACATTGAGGTGCACATACCCCTTTGAATCTGTATTTTTGTATCACAGTTTATATCTTTATATATTGTAAATTTTTAAATAAATTTTATACTTATAGTTGTTCTTAATGTGTTTTTATTTTTTATTAAAATTAATAGTTATTTATATATCACCATTACAGTATTACAGTATTCTTTGTTTGTTTATATATTTATCATTACCAGGGTTTGTCAAGTACTCTTGTGTTGTTTAGCATCATTCATTTCAATTTGAAGAACTCCCTTTAGTATTTCTTATAAAGCTGATTATAAGTAATAAACTCCCTTAGTTTCGATTTGGGAAAGTCTTTATTTCTCCTTTCTTTTTTGAACTTTTCAGCTATGTGCACTATTTTTGTTTGGTAGTTTTTTTTCTTTCAGCACTTTAAACCTATCGCCCATCTCCCCTCTGGCCTGCAAGGTTTCTGTTAAGAAATCTGAAGATAGTCTTATGAGGGCTCCCTTACATGTGACAAATTTTCATTTGCAATTTTGAAAATTCACTCTGTCTTGGATTTTTGTCAACTATCTTATAATGTGTCTTCATGTAGACTTATTTAGATTTATCCTATTTGATATCCTTTCTTCTTTATGAATCTGGATGTTCACTTCCTCCAATTTGGGAAGTTTGGGTTGTTATTTCATAAATTTGCATGTCATCCTTGTGCAGGGGCCATACTGATCTCTATATTATTCCAATTTTAGTATAAAAGTTGCCAAAGTGAATATTGGGTCATTATTTCTTTAAGTAAGTTTTCTGGTAACAATGGTATCCACAGTGGTAATACACAGACTGATTGTTCTGAAATGCAAAGCTAAGCCTGTCAGCCGTCTACTTAAAATTCCACACTCTTTAGAATAACCTTTGGCTCTTCAAGATCTCGATACAGCCCATTTCTCCCAACCACATCTCTCTCTAACATCTCTTCTTCCTTTCTTTGAAGGATGAACACTGGTCATCCTGGAGATTTTTTTTTTTCATCTCAAGACCATGTATTCTCAGTTTCCTCAACAAATGCTTACAATGGCTTTTCTCAGGTGACTAGCGGACACACTAGAAAATGCCTTTTTTCTGAAAGAATTATTTATGTGCTTCTTTGACACCAGCATTTCACTCTATCAATTATCTCAACGCATGTATTCATCCATCTGGCAATACTGAGTGCCTAATATAAGCAAGTATTAACCTAGTTAATGCACAGATATCACTTCTATCCACTGGAACTTCAGTATCTAACAGATATCAAAAATGTCAACTTACTTCCATTCTTGGTTTTCTTTGTGATTGGGATTCACAAAGAGCTTTTTACAACATAAGCACAATTGAAAAACAATAAAGGGTGCCTGGGTGGCTCAGTGGGTTAAAACCTCTGCCTTCGGCTCAGGTCATGATCTTGGGGTCCTGAGATCGAGGCCCACATCAGGCTCTCTGCTCAGCAGGGATCCTGCTTCCTCTTCTCTCTCTCTGCCTGCCTCTCTGCCTACTTGTGATCTCTCTATCAAATAAATAAAATCTTTAAAAAAAAAAAGACAATAAAGGTTGAGAATTTTGTAATTCTTAATTGTAAGAGGTGATTATCATTTTCTTAGTGTGACAGGTGCTTTTGAAAATATCAATTCATCTCTAAGCACAGAATTAGTTAACAGTTATGTGATTTATGAATAAATAATTAAATGGATGGTCATTAAATACCCCTTTGGACCTGAGCTGTCCATTTTATAGTTCTCTGTTATTTTTGTAGTCTATCTTTGTTGGTAACAAGACACCTGCAAGAAGCCACTGTCCTTCTAAACTTTTATGGCTGCAGATACAATTCAGTGGTACATTGAGGACATCTTCATATTAAGCATTCAATTAATACTATCTGAAGTCCTCCAGTCTTGGAGATACATATTCCTCAGAGGAGGAAGACTCTCTTCCTCCAGGAAATAGTGCTTGAACAGAATCCTAAAGACTACCTCCTTCTCAGCAATTTTCTTTCCTCCATTATCTTGTTATTTTGCAGGGGAAAATCAGCCTACCATTTATTTACAATGTGGAAAATTTTAAAGGTAATGACTATAAAAACTTTAAAAATTTTAAAAAGATACTCTGATAGCCATCATCAAAACCAGCATCTCTATTAAATTGCTAATATCACAACCCAGATTTCTAGCAAGCATGATTTACTTTGGCCATGCACAAATAAAGCTGGAATAAGCAAAAATATGTCTTATGAACTAGGGCCTTTGAATGCATTAACTTGTAACATACCAACTTACCATTAGCCTCATACTAGACTCTTTATGATGGAGAAAATGGGACCAAAATGCAATTCTGTGACTCCACACATGGCACCTTTTTAAAAATCATAGAGCAATGGGAGAACATTTAAAGAAGAAACCAGAAAAATAAAACCATAGGCAAACTGCATCACTTCCATGTAAGTCATCCATCTTCTTGTGTTTTTATGTCTGTTTTGTTACCAGACTTACTTAGATAGCAGAACCAGTGGATGGAGGCCATGTCTGTCACTGTGTTGTGGATATTTTTTTGTACATTATAAATACTTAGGGAACATTTTCTAGTAGTAATGATTCAAGAAAACAATGCACAAATAGTACATGATGTTGCACTACACAGTTATTTACTAGTTCTCTCTAAAATATAGATTATTATCTTGGAACCCTTATTTCTACTTTATTTAATGTATATTCCTATGCAAGAAACAATTTTACACCATTCTGAAATACGCTCTGTGCCCACTGCATAGGTGCAATTGGATATCACATGAATTTTACCTTAATTCCTCTCAATACTTTCTCAAAGTTTAATATATGCCTATTCTGAGTATGGTCTTATTTCTTCAGCGTCTTTTCTGGTCCTGCTTGAGTTTTATATTTTGTATCAAAAATCATTTCTATTTAACATATTATATACTCCCAAACTTATAAATAATGAAATTGTATAAACTTTTATAAAGAAGCTCATATTTCATCGCTTGACTGACAAAGCTGTATAGAAATTATTGCTTCGAAGTCTGTAGTCACTTTTACCAGAAGCTTGAAACTGATATCTTGGTTTGGGTTATTCATACGGCTCATAAAACTTTAGTTCCTACAGAGTATCCTGACATCTCTAAGTCAGTTTGGGTCTCTTGCATTTTTAATTAATTAAAAGGAATTTTAAAACAAAGGTATAATTGTATTAATTAGTTTTGATGAAAAGAATATACACAGTTACTCAAAAACTATTTTGATTTTTAAACAGTATGCTTAGCTTTATAAATATTTTCCTTCACCATCAAAAAAATCCAGACTATCATAAGTGAATGGAAATGAAGACTCCATGAATGGAGATAGTATTTAACATGATTTCTGAAAGTTATGTAGAATAAACATGAAGTTGATGTAGGAGACAAATATAAGTATGGAAGCAGAGGGCTGATGTATGCAAGGTGGTAGATATCCCAATAGGAGTAAATCTTTCAAGGAAAAACAGCACAGAAAATATAGAAAGAAGAGAAAAGAGAGAGAAGAGAAAAGGGAAAGGAAGGGGAGGGGAGGGGAGGGGCAGGGAAGGGAGGGGAGGGGCGGGGAGGGAAGGGAAGGGAAGGGAAGGGAAGGGAAGGGAAGGGTAGGGCAGGGCAAAAGAGAGAAAAGACAGCCTAATATGCAAGGGGAGTGTCAGGATCAGAAAGGTAGGTTTAAGTCAAAACTTGGTAGTAGAGAGACAAGCAGGATATCCAGTGAATAAATATTGAGGCTCAGATTACCTTTCAGTGGGCTGACAGAGACCAAGCGCTCCCCCATCCCAGTGCACCTGAGCTCAGCTTTCCTTGGGCCTGATATCTTACATCTATCAAAGGTGTTCTCCCACATGCACTACTAGGAGGCAACTGGAAAGTTACCCACACCTGTCACACAAACCTGTGTAGTATCCAAAATGCCCTGCCCTCAAAGAATCTCTCTGGAGGATGAGGAGACATCAGGGGCCTATGTATGATCTTTTCTTACTTAATCTCAAAATAGGTTTCCCCATGAACATCTATTTCTATTACTCATACTTCCTGAATGTTATGGAATTCTCCCTAACCCACATCTTTATGGATGTTGGATATTTTTAATCACCATAAATCTACTTTCTAAGCAGTGCAATTTCCTTACAGAAGTACTCATTATCCTAAAAGGAGTGTACATGAGACCGAAGCAGTTAGAAGGAAGAAGATGAGTCAGGAGCTAGGTCAGATTATAAGATCTTAGAAACCCTAAATTTTGAAAATATAATGGTATTCATAAAATCAATGCTTAACTATTAAGAATGAAATGCATAGCAAAAAAAAAAAAAAAAAAAACCTTCAACATGTTTCTAGGTTTTCTGACAGGAAAACATTGAAAAGGTTCATCAAGACTGAACTATATTCATCTTTATGACAGGCCTGTTTTTCAGTGCTCTAAGGTTAGAGTACTGCCCATGGGCAATCCACCCTCCGTTTGAGGCTGGTGCTTTCTAGATGAAAAGTTATAGCAATATTAAACATGACAGTGGCAAGGAGCATGAGATGGAGGAGAGAACTAAAGGGTGTGGGAGTAAAACTGACCTTAGAAGGGAATTAACTGGAAAAGCAGATGGACAAGGAAGAGAATGAATCATGACTCAGTTCTGAAAGTGGGTGACCAGGAATCAATAATAGTTCTATGACAGCATTCCCAGAGAAGCAATGAATAAGAGGAGAAAGAAAAGGCAAAGGAGGAAAAAGAGGAGTAGAAACAGAGGAAAAGAATAACAATAATATTATTATTGCAGTTAACATTTATTGAGCCCTTACAAAGTGCCAAGAACACTTCTAAGTAGTTTATTTGCATTTCCTCAAATGTTCCTGCATGTGATTATTCCAGAAGGACGAGACTGCTATACATGAACATATTTATGGCTGAACATATGTTCTTTGCATCTCACTTATACATATATGGAATTTTCACAGAAATGTGTGGCTATATTTCTCTCTAATAGATAGTGATATTTGAGTTCTTTAGGGGCCTGAGTCAATTGCTCCAGCCACATGAAATACAACTCTTACCCACGAGGATTTTTTATTACATAAGTTAAAATGGAAGATTCTGTAAAGCACTGCTATAATCAGCAGCAATCTGTCTTCAATTTCCGGATTCAAAGGGGTGAATAGTAGGTAGTATCTGTGTAAAGTAATTGGGTTCATCTGTGCTTTTGGAGTTGGACCTCCTGGGCTTCTGTGTGTAGGTTTCCTTCTCATAATTTTATCTGACCCAAATACCACTGAGTCATTGTTAAGGACTTCCAGTGGTTTCTGATTATTTCCTGGTGCTTTATTTTTGTTTTTGTTTTTTTAACTAAGCAATTGCCTTCTTGGCTTCTCTACATATGTGTGAAAACATCAGACAACTAACATATCCAAAAGAAACTCAGTATCTTCCACCCATTTGCAGACACTATTCTGTGGTTACATGACATAGAAGCCCCTTTTCTCTCTTGATTCTTCCATCACAGAAAGTGAGAAACCTAAAAATAGCCCCCTCTCATTTAACATCAGCAATTCAATTCTGAAAACTCTGACATTCTGGGAAAGAAATGCAAACAGGGGTGTATTTCCCATTATTTTAATTTTTTTTTAAGATTTGACTTATTTATTTGACAGAGAGAGAGAGAGAATGAGAGAGGGAACACAAGCAGGGGGAGTGGGAGAGAGAGAGAGAGAAGCAGACTCCCTTCTGTGCAGGGGGCCAGATGCGGGTTCCATTGTATCCGAGGACACCGGTATCATGACTTGAGCTGAAGGCAGATGCTTAATGGTTGGGCCACCCAGGCATCCCTCCCATTATTTTAAATGGGAAAGTTATAGTACAATACATTTGAATGCCAAACCCTACTCTATTTTGTAAAACACACATACATAAAATGCCCATCCAAGTATAACTAAAACACTAGCATATTATAATGATAAAATACTACTTATTATTCTCTAAAAAATAACATGGTATTAAGAACATGTACAGAAACATGAATTTTAATTCAGCATAACAGGATACATCACGATAAATAAATTCGTTGAAAAATACAATGAGATTTACACTAAAAAGCAATGCAATTTCTGATGATGACTTATTATTCAAGTCCACTGGAGACTTAAAACTCAAAGAAAGTTGAGAAGGAGGGAAAAGAGGGAAGGCAGATGATGGTGCTAACAAACGAATAGAAAAGCAGCAATCTCAGATGCTCCATTAATTTGTTTCTGCATAATAAACTTATAGGCTTAAAACACTAATTCATAGTTCTCCTAACCCTGCTCAACATCTACCTAACTAACTAGTCTGAACTAATTCAGTCTGCAAATGTTAAAGATTCTTTCCTCCAATCTGTGCTGTGCAGAATTAAGAAAGTGATTGACCTTGACCACATTCCTTGCTTAGCCTGACAGGGTCTCTTAGGACAAGCAGTGACACCATCTCTGATATTCCCAAGACCAGTGCCTTGCTGATCAGGAATGACCTACACTGACTGGCATTCAGGACCTCTTGCAGCAGAGATTCAGTCATTTCTTGGGAGGTTCTTTGCCAGGACCCAGGCCAATCTCACAACTGGCAAACTCTCATCCTCTCCTCACTATCAGGAAAAAGTGTCCAAACTTCTCTTTGATATGACTGTGTGCACCTCCCACCAAGGTCACAGCAGCATTTTCTTCCTTTCGCCTGACAGAATACCATATAACTACCTCTCTACAGCCTTGAAAAACACAGGGCAGATTCCTCCTTCCTATAGCTGACAGTGGAATCATGAGAAGCCACCTTTCTTTGGTTTGGTTCCTTTCTAATTCATCCTGCACCATTTAATCTATTGTTTATAATATGGACAAATATAATTTTAACTGTAAATGGTATCATTCTATCTTAGTTCCAGCCACTCTGGCTAGCTTCCTGATCCAACAACACTGGCACATGGTGATCTGTCCACCTCTCTCCAGTCCTCACTATCTCTTCCCTGCCAGTGACCTCTTTTATCTACTTAATATCCACTCATTTTAGAGCCCAGCTTAGATAATACTTTCTTAGGAAAATTCCCCACTCCTCCATCTCCCAAGCTGTATTAAGTCACTGTTATACACTGTAATCATTATACTTCCTGCATCTTTTCTTCATAGCACTTAAAATATTTTGTGGTTATACTTTTGTTTGGATGATTCCTGTTTTAATGTCTTTCCTATTAATCCATAAACTCCTTGAGAGTGAGGAATCACATCTGCTAACTCTCCCTTGATTTGTAAGGAACTAGCATGTGTCTGGCACATAACAATGTCTAATGAATAATAATGAGCTAGTGTTAAGCATGAACCAAGGTGGCTCACAGGACATTCCCTGTAACGATAAAGTTCAACCTTTCTTTTTCGTGTTCCACGTTTTTCCTCCTCTGGTCTGAAATCTTCGCTTCTTACTTCCAGATCTGGAGTACCAAGACTTGATCTTTGCTTACATAAACACTCAACATAGGAATTCTGAAAACCAAACTTTCACTTGTTAACCCTTCAAATACCTATGTTACACATTTGTTCTGAATTGAGTGTTTTGTGTCTATCATCTCTTCTCTGGTCTGTGTGCAGGAAAAAAGTGTTTTCTCCTCCAGTGACGTGATCTAAGTGTGGACGGGTTCTAAAGGCCCTCTGGTGGGAGGAGTCCTTTCCTGCTCAGAAACGAAGAGAAACACAAATCCTCCATTTGGGCAGCAACCATGGCACTCGCTGCATAGCATCATTAAAACCTCCCAAGGCAACAGTAGCTGGGAGACTTTTTGTTTAATCACTTCATACCCAATAAAGTGTGCATTACACAATATTTTCATAATGCCATGGTAACCTAATGAGTCATCTCCCATTACAGGCAAGGATACTTGTGTCCATGATAAGGCCACAGTGTCATCAAAGCCAGGATGGGGGCATACTGACAGATTCTTACTAACCTTCCTTTTTTTAGACTTCGTGATAACCACCGTAACATTTGCCCAATTCACTGAAGCAGCAACTTAACTCCTTATAAAATATTTTCATTCTGTGTTGTGATTTTCACATTTGAAACTGTTTCAAATTGATGGCATTTCAGGAGACCAGATCTCTGATGACATTGTGTAAGTTCTTAATCTTATCAATAAAATAGCTCCAATTTATGATGAAGAATGGGTGACTTGTAGAAAGTTTTCCTACATACAATGATTGGATTAGCTATGATCACAGAGATACCCTTTCCCTTATGTGGATTTCCTACTGACTTCCTCATCTGTTATCAGTCATTTCTCGTTCTGAAATGTAGCATTTCCCACAATTAATATTTGCATTCTACATTTTACTGACAGCAATAAAAAGCAGGTTTTACCACATGATTCACTGTACCTGTTAGGATAATGTTTTGATATACTAATCCACCCAGTCTCTGATTAGTTTGTTCTCTATCATGCATTAATAACATCCTGATTTATTTTGTTAGTTTGTCTGACTGATAGAAATATGAAAGAAGATATAATTATTTATATTAAAATTTCAAAATGTAATTGAGAATAAGCCAATAAATCAAGACAACATAATACATAATTTAGCACCAATTCAGTAGAACAACAGAGTACTAGAGAAGTTCGGAGAAAATAAGTTCAATGAAATTTGAAGAAGACAGATTTCAGAGAGGAATAAGTAAATTTTAACTAAAACTAAAAAGGTATACAGAGTGTAAGATTTACCAGAGCAGTGAAGGTAGGAAAAGTGAGCGATCTAACTAAAATAAATCACGGGAATATAAAGACAAAGATACAAAGAGAAAAGTGTGATTATGGGGCAATGAGATAGGGTAAGTGGAATAATAACAATCACTATTAAGACTGAATTTACAAATAGAGCATTTGGTTGAATTTTACCAGAAAGCAGAATATTATATGCCAATACCATTATTTTCTGTGTGTTAGCATAGGAAGTAATGGACAGTGAAACCAACCCAGTAATATCCAGTTTTAAGTCCTAGATGTGATACTTCCTGGCTGTGAAACCTTAAGTAATTATTTAACTACTGTAAGCACTGGTTGTCTCATATGTAAAGCAGCGTGGGGGAGTTACTTCATGATTTTTATCAAGATTTTTGTCTTATATAGTAATATAAGACAATGCATGTAAAGGACTTCAGCAGTCACTATTTTATCAGTTACCAGTTACCCTCATTATATCCCACTGATAAATTCCCACCACCCAGAACAGTGTCTGGCATATATTAAATTCTCAATATGTTTTTATTAATTGAATAAGTTATTATTTCTAAAACTTTCCCAAATCGCTCAGTCTTCTATTCACCAAGACTCATATTTGTTTAAACAGGTAAAAGAGTAAAGGTAGTTCAAAGAAACAATCTCATCGAATAATAAAAAATTAAACACAAGTTCAAAGAATTGTTAGTTAACAGTGTCATCTTCATATGAGTCACACATGTCAAACAAAGAGAGAACAAATAGAACAAACAACAAAATCAGCTTTCAAGTAAGAATTTCTGACTATATATGCTACTAAGACATAATTGTAGCTCTTACATATACCTGCTAAATCCACTGTAATTTACAAAGAGGTATTAGAGAATTAACAATATCCCCGCATCTCTAACCCCAACATTCCCACCCCTCATCTCTACTCCTACACACATATATTATCAAAAGTTTTGCAAATAAATTTAGTTCAATATTAACAAAAATTTTCAAATGGTTCTTCAATTCCTATGATTAGTACATATGTTTAAATAGGATGGCCAAGTTAATTCTTCTTTCACAGTAAATGAAACTAAACAGTGATATTTTGAAATATGGATTCAAAATATTTTAAAAAATATAAAATGAGATATAGGAAGGCTGTTACTATGTTTTCACTTCTATTACCTAGAAATGGTAAAAAGGTAGTCTGTGAATATAAACAAAATGATGAAGAAATCTGGTAACTAAATCAGCTTCTTGCTTTTCAAATATCCCTGCAAAGAAGGCCAGATGGTGAATTGAAAATCTGCATGAGTATTGACTTTTAATGAAAACACTTACATGCTCTTCATGGCCACAATTAGTATAGCTTCTCTGCTCTCCTCCCTTGATGCTGGGACCTTGTTAGATTGACCTCTTATGTCAATAAAACCAGCTTGAAGTTCACATGCAAACACATTCATAGCAAGCAACCTCCCCAGTTAGTTAGGAAGGTTAATCAAGGTAAAGTCCTTGGTAGAGTCAGGATATTTATTTCTAAATTGAAAAGTCCTCTTGATATTAAAGTTTGGAGGGAAAAATATTTGCTAACCCTATAAAATTGAATTACCATCAAGCAAGGGAAGTGGTTCTGCATATTTCATACATGAAAAGAAAATATTTGGTATCCATTCAATTTTTTGCTCTAAGTCCTGTCTTAGAGATTTTGCGCATAAATGAATGGAGAAAAAGCACTTAAATTAGTGTGATACCATTCCAACAGTTTCCCTCACTTTCTTCCTGGAGACTTTCATTTCCTTTCCTTTTCTTTTTCTTTTCTTTTCTTTTCTTTTTTTTTTTTACTGCTCTCAAAAAATTAAAAGAATATTCAGGACATAGGACAGCAATACTCAGACTTTAGGCCTCATAAAAACCTCATCTGAACAGCTGGTGTTCAGAGCTGTTGGAGAAAGATGGACATCTGTTATATAGATATCTTGCTTTAACCAATATTAGTTTTCTTAAAACTGTAAGTAATATGGATTGGGATATCCATCTGTCCATGTTCTTGGTGTGAATATGAGCATTATAGCTTTCAGACTTTTGTTTCTCAATATTTACTTTCAGAAAAGCAAAATGAGAAAGAGCTAAAAAAAAAAAAAAAAAAAAAAAAAAAAAAAAAAAAAAAAAAAAAAAAAAAAAAAAAAAAAAAAAAAAAAAAAAAAAAAAAAAAAAAAAAAAAAAAAAAAAAAGCAGTAAGTCTTATATACCCCCAGGAAGGAGCAAGGAAACTTACATTTACAGTGGAAGATAATATTTCAATGATAAGGGCATTGAAACCCATCAACTCTCCTCAATTCCAAGATATGAAGGATCTTATAAATGTTAAGCACCTTCAGTATAATAATGTCTCTAACTGGATTTTCAGATTTATTGCATGGTTTTTTTGATATGTACCCTACCCAGAAACTGAGTTCTTTGTACACTTTTCTCTTGCACCTCCATCGCTGCCAGTTAAAACCAACAATCTTCTTGAGAGTATTTCACAGAGGACTAAATAGCCCCAACCAATATCTTCTAAGGAGGCTCATTATTGATCAGTATTCTGTTGAATTTACAACAGAAAATTTTGTAATAAAATTACAACAGAACAATCAAATGAATACTGTGACAATAACTGCTATAAAATCAAGGGAGAAGGTATCCATTCTAGTGGGAAGAGTCTACAAAAACTTGATGGAAAAAGTAAAACTACAGGTGACGTAGAACACCAGATAAAGAAAAGTGGTGCATTCCGGTGTGGATGGCAGGAGTCATGTGAGACAGA
Source organism: Spilogale gracilis (assembly GCA_004023965.1). Taxonomy (NCBI): domain Eukaryota; kingdom Metazoa; phylum Chordata; class Mammalia; order Carnivora; family Mephitidae; genus Spilogale; species Spilogale gracilis. The sequence goes on from PITA01004451.1 coordinate 113,669, forward strand.
AAAAAATCATGGGTCCTTTGCCACTTGATCACTATTGTTAATCCCTAAGCACCTTGCCAGGTGGACGGAGAGCGGGAGTAGAAACTATCCCCTATGACCTGAACTTGTTTAATGATTAGCCTGAGAGAATATATTTTCTTCTTATAGACACATACAGATAAAACAAATGGCATAAATGCCAGGTGATATGCTTTGTCTCAGGAAACTTTGCGCAGGGAAAGTTTAGCATGATCTTTCTTTTCTTTTTTTTTTTATTTTGATGGGTAGAGAAATAAAGGAAGATGCAATTTTAAATGGAGAAGATAAATGTGGGAAGGAAGTCAGTAGCATGTAGCACAGAAATCCATATTATATAGGTGTTAGGATCATGGGCTCTGCTGTCATATAGATTTGCTTGAATACCAACTTCCTATGAGCATGTGGCTTAGGACAAATTATTCAATATCCCGTTCTTCAGTGTAATCGTGTACAAAATGGGGATAATAACAGTATTTATCTCTAATATTGTTACACAAAATTAGTATATATAAAGAACTCAGATAAATTCCTGGCACATCCCAAGTGCTCAATGAAAATGAATCATCATCATCAGCAGCAGCAGCAGCAGCTATAAAACCACTTCTTAAGAATGCAACAATGAAGGGACAATAAACAAAGAAGCTGAGACGGAGTACAGGTGGTGAGAACTATACTTAGAAGGATCCTGTCAGAGACTAGGTTATTTTGTTTCAGGTTCCCCCCTTACTGTTTATGCTCTGTAAAGCCAGAGAAGGCTTAGGGTCAACCAACCAAGGGATGGATATGAGTAAGGCCTCCTGACTGGGACACACCTGCCTTTGCATTCTAGTTCTAGCCCTCAAGGCTATTCCAACTCCATCTTCAGAACTTGTTTATACCTCACCTTTCTCAGTTAAAAATCAGGAAAATAACAGTCTACCTCAAAGTGTTGCTGCAATGGTTAAAAAAAAAAAAAAGATAATGCATGGATAGTTTATTACCACAATGACTGGAACATGGTATTTAGTAAATAATGACTTGGTTATCTTTATTATCTTTCCTCCTTTTCTTTCTGAAAGGGGCATTTACAGTATAAATAAAGTACTTATTTTGGTGTGTATGAGGGGCTGCAGGTGGGATGGGTTTTAGGGAGATAGTGGCCTCCGGGTGGAAAACTAACTTTAACAAGACTTGAAATCATGAAATTGAAGACAACAGTGCAATTTTAAAAAAAGCAAGGACAGGAAAGATAAAAGATACGTTAAATTAATCATCTAAGGTTGCCTGAATAACTTTGGGCGTGTAAAGACTAACAGGTCGGTGGATTCCAATTAGAGCAAAACTAAGCACTATTGACTCAATCGCTAGTCAACAATAACCCCAAATATCTAAAAGGTTTGCATAATAACCTGTAGTTTTCCTATGCATTACTTCAGTTAATGCCCCTGACACTTTTATAATGTGAATCTTACCCTGCTTCTTATTTTATAGATAAGGAAAAACTATATTCCCGGAAAGAAAGGAAACACTCCCAGGTACTGCAGGCCAGTAAGTGGTAAAATCGGAACTCTCATTCTGGTTTCTGATGTGAAATTTCATGGTCTTTCCATTATATTATTGCCTTTCTGGAAATTAGGTTGTCTCTAAGGCCTTGTCTGTGTAAATCAATTATGATGAAATCGTTGATGGGTTTTCCAATATTGAAAATTGAATTTGACCAATTGACTTTTTCTGTCATTTCTGACTCTGATTCAGTAAGAGTGCAAATCCCCTGGGGATGGTCTGGGTTTACTCAGAAAAACTGAGCCCAGGGATTGTTTTCAGTCCACAGGCATCATTTTGGATGTAAATCAAGGCTTGTTCATTTCACTGGTTGTTTCAAACTGGCACAATTTGCCTGACCTTGTTTTAGTCCTGAATCGGGTGAAAAGCACACATGATTAGACTGTTGGCTAGCAGAGCGAGTCTCAAAGTACCTTTCCCGGGCCGGCAGCAACAGCATTCCCTGATAATGTGTTGGACATACAAATTGTCCATCAAGCCCCTTCCCAGACTGAATGAATCAGAAACTTGGTGTGAGGCCCAATCACCTGTGTTTTAACAAGCCTTCCAGTGATTTTAGTTGCACATTAACTTTGAGAAATATTGATACTGAAGAACACCTTACAAAAGCACAAGCTTCATACCATAAATCATGTTATGTTCAATGTAGTATTCAGATCTTCCAGAAGATGACAGTTATCTAATAAACAGTCAATAAATCAATGAGTAAGGGTCACACATGGTAGGCAGTGACACTAACTACAGCTTTAAAACTCATATATATCTTTATTTTCAGATTTGTAAGTTGTAGAATTTGCTTTCTACACCTTGACAAGATTTTTAAAGTATTTATTGTGCTGTTTGTAAGACATTGCTTCTAGAAATCAATTAACTGGCGCATTTAAGTACTGACAGTAGTCAAGCAGAAAAAAGGTCATGTGGACACAGTGCCTCAGAAAAGATAAAAATTAAAGAAATACTGAAACAAGTATTTGCATGAAATATGTAAAAATGAAAATAATTAACCAATAAGAAATTTACAGTTGTATGCATTTTTCTACTTACATAGTATTACTCATCTATAATAGACTAATATATTTCAAGGAGGGCCATGAAAGTGATTAAGACAGTGAAAGCAAATTACCTAGACAAACTGAGACACCAAGTCTCTTAAAGAACGTTTCCTCAATGGTCACATATCCTGCTATTTATAATCCTTCATAGCCCTTTCCCATAGTGAATGTGGCCTGACCCTGTGTAAAAACCAGAATACAAAAAAGACATTGCTTGGTTCTGAAACCAGGTCACAAGTAGTAGCCTAGAAGCTTCTGCCTAGGTTTCTTAAAATAACCCTGTGAGAAATCAGCCACCATAGATATAGTCCAACTTGTTTGAGACTGCATTTTGTTAAAAAAAAAGGGGGGGGAGAGGGACGTTGCCCTAGCAGCCTCCAGGTGCTCTAGCCAGCCCAGGTGAGGTACTAGTCATTCTAATGAAGCATCTGTCTTACATACCCAGCTCAACTAAGCCTTCAAAGAACTCTTCTCAGCTCCTGTGTAACAGCAACCTCATGACAGACTCAGGAGGAAGAACACACATGAGTCTAGTCCGTCCACAGAACTGTGACAGAGAATATTAAATTCCCGTTTTAAGCCACTAAGTTTTAATGTGGCCCTCTACACATCAATGGATAACAGAAACACTGGTGTTCATTTCAAACATACTTTTATGTTAGTAATCCCAGTCACAAAATATATACATAAGTGAGTCTGATTTTACTATTTGTAATTATTTCTTTCAAAGTCACATGAATTTAGATTTACTATTCAAATATGTCAGAAATACTCACCAAATTCTATCCCTTTTTTTTTGTCCATACATTTTGATCAATAGAAACTTGGTGAAAGCTGAATTTCATACCAGATAACTAATGCAGCTTCGTGTATACAATTTCACTCGTCAAATTACTCTCTATTGAGCTCTGAGCAGAAAAAAAGTAAGAACAGCACAGCAAGTAACAAAGCTTAGAATATAAATGAATAGCTGAAAGACAACTCTAAAAGGTATGCTTGAGGAGGTTAATATGCTTAATAAGCTATAAGCACATTTATATCTTTATTCATATAACTACTCTTTGTACACTGATCAATCATGGATAAAGAGAAGCTACTCCTCTTTATTATTTGCTATTAAAGATATTCAGGCACTGCTTCTGTCAGCTCTACGTTGTTGTTAGGGAGAAAATGTGCAGAGAAAAGGTGATAATGTATAGTCTTGTTTTGTACTTTATAAATCACAGCAAGAAACCAGATTGCTGCTAGAATATTATTAGCAGGGCTCATACAATACACAATAATGAATCCATCTACTATGTGTAGGTGAATACCAAGAAACAAGTTCTATATCATCATTTTTTATGTAGTTTCATTATCTGGGTCATGATGTAACAGAGTTTGATTGATAATAAAATTGACTATTTGGAATTTGCCATTCAGAAGCTGCTTGATTTTATCAAAGATTGTCTTTAAAAGAAGACATTTATCCCAGCTCAAAGCAAACTATTTTTCTGGAACAGTGGGTACCTGTTTTATCACTATATAATCTCCTGTTAACTTTATCCCAGAGAGGCAATGCAGTATAACTGAATGAGTTTGGGTCAAGAGTTGGAAAGCCGCATTCATTTCACCAAAACTGTCAGGTTACCACCAAATAGTGGGTACCACGTTGGATACTGAGGCACAGCCCTTGTCCATGTGGGTTTTAACACTACCACATTCTAGCTCTGAACCTGTCATAAAGAATCTATATGAATCAGAAGTCATGTGACCTTAAATACATGAGTTAAAGAATGATTTTGGATTGTCATCTGTGAAATGAGATATTTTAATTGACTGCCACTATATCATTATTCCAATATTTTGAGGGAAACTTCTTCCTTAAATTCCAAATAAACCCTATTTTTATCAAAATATGATGTTTCATGATTCAACACAAGAAAAATAAAAATAATCTTCCTCTTATTTTAGTAATAAAAGTTTATTAAATTTTAGGGGTGTCTGGGTGGCTCAGTTGGTTAAGCGACTGCCTTCAGCTCAGGTCATGATCCCGGAGACCTGGGATCGAGCCCCACATCAGGCTCCCTGCTCAGTGGCAAGCCTGCTTCTCCCTCTCTCACTCCCCCTGCTTGTGTTCCCTCTCTGGCTGTGTTTCTCTCTGTCAAATAAATAAAATCTTTTTAAAAAATTAAAAAAATAAAAGTTTATTAAATTTTAAGCCCTATGTCTGATTTTAATACATTTTACTTTTTTTTTCTCCTTTAAAAATCACATCATCTAAAAAACTTCCTTGATGCTTCACTAGTTTATTCCATTCAGAAATATTGCACTAAATTCCACCTTGAAAATAAACAAGGAACAGTCATATACAGAAAGGGTTTAAAAGTATCTGTGGGGGATAAACAGAAAATCATAACTTTTTTAAAGAATGTGGAATAGAGGGGCTCCTGGGTGGCTCAGTCAGGTAAGCATCTGTCTTCCGCTCAGGTCATGATCCCAGGGTCCTGGGATTAAGTCCTGCAACAGGCTCCCTGTTCAGCGACTTCTTCTCTCTCCCCCTCCCTGCTGCTTGAGCACATTCGATTGCTCTCTCTCTTTCTCAAAAGAATAAGTAAAATCTTTAAAAAAAATTAAATGGAGCAATAAATATACATGAATGCTACTCTGGAAATTATAACCAGGAACACCTAATGTGACCTTACTGGGAATCAAAGAAGATAGGGTTTTCTCTCATGTTAAGAATAAAGCTAACTGCTTCTCACAAAGCACTACTAGCATACTGGATGAGAACAGCCGTCATTGCACTCAAATGTCCTGCACTGCAAGACATTTAGCTCTCCCTGGCCAGCATCCAAGAAATGGCAGTAGGAATCCCCAGGCATGTGATACATTCTCAAATATTTCCCAATGTTCCCAAGAAGAGAGGTGATACTACTGGGTTGAAGGATTCACTATCTGCTGTCTGCTGAGATGGTTCTGACAAGTTCAGATAATGAATCAATGTCTACCTATGAAATTAATAGATTCAAGAGACTTCGTATCATCTGTTTGCTCTGTGGGAATGAACTTGACCTTAAATTCCAATTCTTTGGAAATATTTTGCTTATTGTTTGAAGAAATATAGCTAAAATATTCATGAAAGATAAAAAAATAAATAAATAACTGGGGTGCCTGGGTGGCTCAGTGGTTTAAGCATCTGCCTTTGGTTAAGTTCATGATCCCATGGTCGTTGGATCAACCCCCACATCCAGGTCCCTGCTTCTCCTTTTCCCTCTGCCTGCCGATATCCCTGTTTGTGTTCTCTCTGTCTGTTTCTCTGTCAAATAAATAAATAAAATCTTTAAACACACACACACACACACACACACACACACACACACACACACACACAAAACTGTACTCTCTAAAACTGCTCAATGAAATGAAACAGGAGAAATACAGGACATGAAAAACAAAAATTCAAACTGATGTCATGGTTTACAATTCCTTTAATGAACTGGGAAAGTCCAAATGAGGAAGAGTGCAGGATATATCTTAGCAGCAATATTATTTTTTTAAGACTGCTTTCTTTAAGGCTCCTACCTAATCAATTTGTGAGCCCAGAGCATTTAATAATCAAATATAGTCAAACCAAAAGAAATAAAACTATCGTAACTCTTTTTTAACAGGTAACTACGTGGGCTACTGTTGGTTATGATTTTGTTTGCACATAATACACAAAACTAGCAATTATTCACCAACAGAGGCAATTAAAGTTTATCCCTACCATGAAACTACTTATAAGCAATAAGCCTGTTCCCCTATGCAGATCTACTTAAAAAGATTTAAATTGTGTCTAGTTTAAATGTTACTAAGTCAACAAAAATTATGTGCTGGGCAGCACTGCACTACAGATTGCAAGTTATGCATGCATTAAATTGCCATGAAATATCAATAAAGCCTCTTGTGCATATACACTCCAGCCTAAAACGTATTGGTTTTACCCCAGCAATGTAGGTTCAATTTCTTGCACAGAAAGTCTCATTAAGGGATATTAGGGTAGCTCTTCATTCTTCCCATCCAATTCCAAATACTACTTCACAGAAGGAATTCATATACTGTCAGCACCCTGTGAGCAGGAACCAGTCAGTATTCAGAATAAGGATGTTGCTGTACAAAAAATTATGATTTTTTCCTTTGCCTTTACTATTACCCAGAAGTTTCCTGCCTTCATTTTTCTTGAATTGCTTACAGTTTCATTACACAGTGGTAGGTATTCGCTATTGAAAACACATACGTGCATACACACACGTAAGCATGCACATTTTGTCCCTGTGAAAAACACCAAGAATATCTAGTGAAGGCATAAATTATTAAACAAGATCTTAGAAATTTTTCTTCATTAAATTTTAATCGTGTTGATTTAATCATACACATTTAATCACCATAATAATGATATGTATGCACTTAAAGAAAATTGCACAATAAGCACAAAAATGAAAGGCCAGCCTCTGGTAATATTTTCAAGCAATTATAGAAAAAAGGGAAGAAAGATAAAGCTGAATATAAAAATAACACAAAGACTAATGTAAACCTAGAAAACCAAGAAGGCCTTTAATACATACCCAAATCAATACAGAACTATTCCAATAACACAACCACTGATTTTTTTCAGTAATCTAGTTTGTAAATTTCTTTTACAAAGATAAAGTCTATATTTCTGACCGCTGGAGATTATTTTATAGCTCCATCACTAGTATTATAAGGTTTTCACTAACTATCCTACTCTAAGTTTACTGGCAATGGGTAATAATCCTTCACTCATTGCTATTTATAGCTTTTGTGTATTTGTGACTAGTTTTCTTATCATTTCTGATGCAAGTTAGCCAAATAAAGAAATACATGTTATGTGTGTGTGTAAACACACACACACACACACACACACACACACACACACACGTGGTTGTATTACACATATACTTATATACTTGAGAGAAATGAGACCCAAACCAAAAATCAGTTTCACTTAGTTGCCAACCAGAGCTAGTTTTAATATCAGTAAAGTTTGCTGGGGCACCGGGGTGGCTCAGTCCTTAAGTGTCTGCCTTTGGCTCAGGTCATGAGCCCAGAGTCCTGGGATAGACCCCTACATCAGACTGCCTGCTCAGCAGGAAGCCTGCTTCTCCCTCTCCTATCTCCGATTCCCCCTGTTTGTGCTTCCTCTTGCTCTGTCTCCCTCTGTCAAATAAATTAATAAAAAAATTTTTTTTAAAGTTTGCAACATTATTCATTGTTGAGAATATTCAGGGGACATTTTTTTTTCCTCTCAAGAATATTTCCATTTAAGATGTACAATTAACATAACCATGGCCTCACATGGGAAAACCAGAGCAAAAGAGGTAGTGGCAACAATTGTAGAAGATTGCACACTTGGTGAGGGAGGAGAAAATATTTTAAATATGTCAGATAAAAGAAATAGAATAAAAATAATTCTACTTGCTGCAAGTCCTGTATACCTACATTTACTCAAACCAATAAAAAGAAATTGGACTTCATAACATCCCTCGACCATACCAGGTTTGTTCTAAACTTTAAATGCAAGAGTATATTAATTTTTCTGGAAAGAAAAAAATATTCAGGCGGCATAAGTTGCATATTAAGCAGTGGTCTGAAAATAAGGGCTAATGTTGAAAGCAGCGCTGCCTATGGCATCACCTACTCAAGATAACCCTGTTAACAAGATACTTGGAGCATCATCTTTGACGACTTGAGACCATGCTCTCCCTTCTGTTTCAATTGTCCCAGTGTTGCCGAGACCTAAATAACAGAGTGGACTTCCAAGTCCTCCACTGATGTGTGATCCCACAGTGTCTGATAAAGTACAAGTCTCAGTGCTACTAACACATCTGAAGTATGGACTAGGATGGCCATTTCAGGGACAAGGACAAAATGCTGGGGAAGGCAAGAAGTAACTGGGTGTTCGCAAGTCATATGTGCTAAACTCATGTTTCCAGGAAACTTATTAATTCGACAATTCAAAAAAATTGACTGAACACTTACTATGTGCTAAGGGCTGAGAACACATAAGTGAACAAACAGCCCACATATCTATCTTATGGAGTTAATGTCCTATACAAAGCTGTCACCTACATCCTTAACAACTTATTTCAAGACACAAAAGCTGACTGTGGAATTCTAAATAGGATCCACTTTTCACCTGAAGGCATTTCTGTGGAATCATCACCACCACAGTCTGCTATGGTGCTTCTATTAATACGAATGCAAGAAGCTAGCAGGAGTAGAGGAAGCATGGGAGTTTGTAGTGCCTTCCGTTCTAAAGGTTAGTTAGCTATTAGCCTTTCCCAAATTCCATGCCTTAAAAAGGGTTATAGATTCCATTATTTCTTCCTCAAACTATTTCCTCTCCTTTCTACCAGCCCTGAACTTGCATCTCTGGTTACTTTAATTAATAACCAATTTATCTCTTAGGTTTCTGAATTAACCTGAAGTCCCAGGTGGTACTGTTCACTCTCTCCCAGCCTATCACTTCCCAAAGCACACATAGCACCTAAAAGGACTCCCTTCAAAATCATTAAATGATAGGCTGGGGACCTATTTATTTCCTCTTCTTCCTAGCTTTCCTCTTCCCTTTTCTTTTGCTTCCTTTCACCTTCTCTTCCTAAATATTTTCCTGCTCATCTCCTTACTTCCTTTTCGCATTCCTCCTTTATCTTCCTACAGCACTTCCTGTTTATTTTTTCTCTATATATATTTCTTTCTTGATTTGAAAGATAGTCCTTGATCCTCTGTATCTTTGAATGCACCCTCTACTCATTCCTACCATCAAATTTGTACCTCATTGTTTTGTATAAAAACTTTGGTCTTATTTCACAAACAAGACACAGAACATCATATGATGAGAGAAATGATTCTGTTTCTGTCCACTTTTTAAAACCATTTTTTAGCAAAAGTTTAATGGGTTAATGGGTTTAAAAAACAAGCCAGGAGAAAAAAGAAGAAGAAGGAGGAGGAGGAGGAGGGGGAGGAGAAGGAGGAGGGG